>JAWQFJ010035341.1:30000-82091 GCA_034096865.1 Theodoxus fluviatilis | reverse complement strand
AAGCGCACAAACCTCTTGCACTGTTGTTACATGTGCAAATTCACCGCAACCCCAACCATGCAGACACTCAAGTCCATCCCGGAGTCTGTGAAATTCCAAATATTCTCAATATAATTTCCCAATATACTGGAATACATTGTGCAAAATCGTACAAGAGAGGAGTGATCGTCAAACAACATCAGAACCATTGCCTTCACAGAACACAAAATAGCAAAACGTTTTCTAAGTTCTAAGCAGCATGGGACTGAGAGAACAACATAAAATTATTTCATCATTCTCCAGGGTTGACTACAGGAATGCACTTCCTAATGTAATTCAGATGATAAAAGGCACGGGGGGAAGTTCAAAAGCAGACAGCTTTCCTTGGGTTGTTAACCACGGGTGTGGAGTGGGGGGGGGAACACCTGTGCTAATCTTAGCCTACCACGTCATGGAGCTCTCATTAGCATATGTCCTTTGACGTCACAGCCCACCACGCGAGCGCCAGCCAAGGCAGAGAGAGCCAATGAGAGAGAGAGAGAGAGGGGGGGGGGAGGGGAGAGAGGGGGTGAGAGAGAGAGAGAGAGAGAGAGAGAGAGAGGGAGGGGGAGGGGAGAGGGGGGAGAGAGAGAGAGAGAGAGAGAGAGAGAGAGAGAGAGAGAGAGAGAGAGAGAGAGAGAGAGAGAGAGGAAAGGGGAAGAGGAAGGGGGTGGGGGGTGGGGGAATACCCCCCGTGGCGCGATCGTTCCGCCAAAGATTTCGCCCAGAGCGGCCGGCGAGCTAGGCCTAGGGGTAGAGAATGGAAGGGGAAGGAAGGACGGGCTGTGTGGGGTGAGGGGGAACGGAAGGAAGAGGGAGGAAAATTAAGCCACAAAGCAGTGTTACGCTATCTGCACCTCCTGAGTCAGGCCTACGTCCGTAAGGGCAACTCTATCAGAAGGAAGAGTTTCTCTCAGCACCAGCAAACAATGGTACAAACACACTTCAACAATATTATAATACAACAGGTTGCCAGATGATGCTGACTGAACGCAAAACCACAAGTTGTGTTTCACACGTACATTGTCCAATAGTCATTATCGAATAGCCAATTTGGACCCACAATGTAGTAATCCTCAACATCCACTTCTTGAGAATAAGAACATCTTCTTTCCCTTCTTAACTCAAGTCAAAGCATAGAAGTTTCGAAAGGAACACTTTTCTCAAAGTCAATCTGTCAGTCATCATCATAAAGAATGCATGAAATGGCAGAAATCAAATAAAACAATTACAAGAGATGAAACAAAATACAAGTAAGGATGTCCAACGTACCTCAGTGCGCATCAAGGCACCTCACACAAAACACAGTCCCACCACAGAAGCACATCCTCTCCCCATCACGGTCAGGATGAAAAGGACTACAGCCCGCCAAAATCTGTCTACAACGGTCTCTCTGGGACCACTTTACTCCTACCGGTTCCTCCACTTGGGTATGAAATCCCGAAATGATACCCCACTGTCTAACAGAACAATCCCATCTTATTACATTGGCATTCCAAAGTTAATAACACCAGGCAACATAGACGCTTGCGCCCTAACAAATTTACCATGGTATTTAGTTTTATTTCCTTCTAGCTAATTTAACCAAAACGAGATAAGATGATATTCCTGCGCCCACTCTCTGAGGCTCTTAATTGACAACAGATAGCCGGTGGGGAGGGTGTAGCCGAATATTGTAACCTAATATTCTCTGGTACTGGACAAGAGGCTGACCCCTGCCAGCGAGCTGAGGGAGGAAAGGAAGAAGAGAGGATTGCTGTCGTCTGCTACAGAGCAGCTAGGAACATACATAGTCCACACATTTCCGTGACAAAACGTCCACATTGTCACACTCGCCCCGGAGTTCTGATGGGCAACGTCCTCGTTGCGTCTATCGGCCCATGTCCTGGTCCCTGCCTCTCTTCCGATCTCCATCGAACTCAGGGTTGGGGTTGCCAAAGGGAGGCGTTATTCCTGGAGGGCCTTCCTGGTTGTGCCTCTCGGCGCGCCACTTCTCCACCTCTGCATTGGTGGGCAGCATTTGGCCCTGGGTGAGCGTGCCTGCTCTGGGTTGGCTGGACCCTCCCGGGGCTGTCCAGGCTCCATGCCAGGGCGGGGGGGGGGGGGGGGGGGGGGGGGGAGCATGCCCCGGGGTCCCATCGGGTGCTGGAAGCCAGCTGTTGCAGGTGGGAAGCGTGGGAACCCAATGATGCCCTGCGGCCACAGCCCCAGGATCCCTGGACGGTTGCCGATGCTGACGGGGACATGTCCCAGGAAGCGAGGGCCAAGGTTGGGAGGCCTCTCTCATCAGCAGCCTTGGCCATGTTTGCAGCAGCAGTCTGCAATACTGTGCGGAATCTACAGGTCTGCACTCCGCCACTTCTCCCTGCTCCTGTCCCACGGCTGGTTGCTCTTGTTGATCTGGTTGCCCTCCTCCGCGGCGACATCAGGGTTGATCTGTGCATCTGCCATCGTGCTTTTGTATTAACTTCCCTATCCTGCCGACAACGCCAAATGTAATGAGGTAGTGGGTGTTGGGGGGGGGGGGGGGGGGGGGTTGATTGGTGATGATGATCGGGGAAGAGTAGATGAAGGGCGGGGAGAAGGAAAGGAAGGGTGAAGGTTCTTAAATGATAGGGAACAGCGTTCGCAATTTCTTAAAGATTTATTGTTACTAGCTAGACTAAAACAAAAAGCACGATGGCAGACTGATAAAAGACAAAAGAACAAAGTCAATTCAATTCACACAATCAATACATGGCATTACTAAAGTGGCCTATATGGTGGTGGCAGGGCATGGAAATATCAGAAGGTCGAACAATTATTCAGGACAATCACACAGCCACAAACTTAGTAGAAATGCAAAGAAAAGGGAGTATGTGGATTATAGTGATTACACTTCCAATCTCTAGACTAGAAAATCAAGTATAAATGCTCTTCTCCGTAATGTAATAGTCGCGGCATTTACAGATAATTCAACAGTTTAAGCTGTGTTATTATATACAAGAGGGAAAGCCTACAGTGAGCTGGTAATATTTGTTGTTGGAACTGAACACGAGGTGGTGATGCTAACATTCCAAATGACAACAGTGAATGGGTCACTCATTTGCCTATAGAATAGCAGTGTAACTAGACAACTCCTGACGACTCAGCCCAAATGATAGAGTATCCATGGGGAATACCATCTACCAATTAAGCACTCCATAGTCCATGAGTAATCCTCTCATGACTATTTCCCAGGAACATTATCTGAGTTACCGAATCACCTGATCCAGTGTAAGGCGACCAAGCACATGTACCTACCATACATTGCTCCACCAAGGCATCCTGACATACCATAATCAAATTGCTAGTAGTGATGGTCACTTGAACATAGCAAAAGACTGCCAGAACTTAAGTTCAATATAGTAATAGTGTAGAACTATCCCAACTACATGGAAACATTGCCTTCTACAAAATCTCTGGTCCCTAACTCTAGAATCTCATGCCAACATACTAACGCTACTTCTGGTTCAAATATAAGTTTCCATTGACCAGTCACAAGGGGAGGGGTACATGAATACACAGCTTTGACAACCATTATGCATAAAATCATAGTAAGTACAATAAAACATGAAAAGTAGTTTATACAACATGGGAAAAGCGCACAAACCTCTTGCACTGTTGTTACATGTGCAAATTCACCGCAACCCCAACCATGCAGACACTCAAGTCCATCCCGGAGTCTGTGAAATTCCAAATATTCTCAATATAATTTCCCAATATACTGGAATACATTGTGCAAAATCGTACAAGAGAGGAGTGATCGTCAAACAACATCAGAACCATTGCCTTCACAGAACACAAAATAGCAAAACGTTTTCTAAGTTCTAAGCAGCATGGGACTGAGAGAACAACATAAAATTATTTCATCATTCTCCAGGGTTGACTACAGGAATGCACTTCCTAATGTAATTCAGATGATAAAAGGCACGGGGGGAAGTTCAAAAGCAGACAGCTTTCCTTGGGTTGTTAACCACGGGTGTGGAGTGGGGGGGGAACACCTGTGCTAATCTTAGCCTACCACGTCATGGAGCTCTCATTAGCATATGTCCTTTGACGTCACAGCCCACCACGCGAGCGCCAGCCAAGGCAGAGAGAGCCAATGAGAGAGAGAGAGAGAGGGGGGGGGGGAGGGGAGAGAGGGGGGGAGAGAGAGAGAGAGAGAGAGAGAGAGAGGAGAGGGAGGGGGAGGGGAGAGGGGGAGAGAGAGAGAGAGAGAGAGAGAGAGAGAGAGAGAGAGAGAGAGAGAGAGAGAGAGAGAGAGAGAGAGAGGAAAGGGGAAGAGGAAGGGGGTGGGGGGTGGGGGAATACCCCCCGTGGCGCGATCGTTCCGCCAAAGATTTCGCCCAGAGCGGCCGGCGAGCTAGGCCTAGGGGTAGAGAATGGAAGGGGAAGGAAGGACGGGCTGTGTGGGGTGAGGGGGAACGGAAGGAAGAGGGAGGAAAATTAAGCCACAAAGCAGTGTTACGCTATCTGCACCTCCTGAGTCAGGCCTACGTCCGTAAGGGCAACTCTATCAGAAGGAAGAGTTTCTCTCAGCACCAGCACAACAATGGTACAAACACACTTCAACAATATTATAATACAACAGGTTGCCAGATGATGCTGACTGAACGCAAAACCACAAGTTGTGTTTCACACGTACATTGTCCAATAGTCATTATCGAATAGCCAATTTGGACCCACAATGTAGTAATCCTCAACATCCACTTCTTGAGAATAAGAACATCTTCTTTCCCTTCTTAACTCAAGTCAAAGCATAGAAGTTTCGAAAGGAACACTTTTCTCAAAGTCAATCTGTCAGTCATCATCATAAAGAATGCATGAAATGGCAGAAATCAAATAAAACAATTACAAGAGATGAAACAAAATACAAGTAAGGATGTCCAACGTACCTCAGTGCGCATCAAGGCACCTCACACAAAACACAGTCCCACCACAGAAGCACATCCTCTCCCCATCACGGTCAGGATGAAAAGGACTACAGCCCGCCAAAATCTGTCTACAACGGTCTCTCTGGGACCACTTTACTCCTACCGGTTCCTCCACTTGGGTATGAAATCCCGAAATGATACCCCACTGTCTAACAGAACAATCCCATCTTATTACATTGGCATTCCAAAGTTAATAACACCAGGCAACATAGACGCTTGCGCCCTAACAAATTTACCATGGTATTTAGTTTTATTTCCTTCTAGCTAATTTAACCAAAACGAGATAAGATGATATTCCTGCGCCCACTCTCTGAGGCTCTTAATTGACAACAGATAGCCGGTGGGGAGGGTGTAGCCGAATATTGTAACCTAATATTCTCTGGTACTGGACAAGAGGCTGACCCCTGCCAGCGAGCTGAGGGAGGAAAGGAAGAAGAGAGGATTGCTGTCGTCTGCTACAGAGCAGCTAGGAACATACATAGTCCACACATGTCCGTGACAAAACGTCCACATTGTCACATATAGAAACGCAGCCAGATGCAGTGGCCCGCCAGTGTAAGTGGGTCCTCACCCCTGACCTCGAAGCGGTCCACTAGTATGGCCTAACAGTGGAAAGCTAACCGATGGGTGAAGATAAAAGGTAGGCCTATAGCTGCCACCATATTTGTTTGATTAGAACGGGAATGCATGTAGTAAAAGAGGTGTGTGTCCGTACTTTTTGAGGAATAAAGATCGGCTGGTGATGGTAGGCCTAAAAATTAGCATTAAAGCATGAAAATAGTTTGATTACAACTAAAAATCATCGAGTAAATTTAATATAGATAACTTTACTTTTGTAAGAAAACGTGTTGATCGAGGGGAGTGTCCAAACGCCTTAGCTGGCAATTGTACGCAATCGAAGTTTGGTGAATAACGAAATCTGTCGGTGACTGGAATCGAAGCTACATTCTTCAACCAGCTTAGCAGTGCCTGTCCGCAACCAAATTGACTTTGTCGTTAGCACTTGCAAATTCAGTGCTGTTTGCTGTAATAAGATGAAGATCGGGAATCTATCATTAAACCGTCGTCGTCATCTGTATTTTGTGCTCGACCCCGGTGAATCCATCTCTGGCCAAAGACTCATAGTGTCTTTCTACACAATCCTTGTAATTGAAATAGGCTGGAGGCCTATTCAATAAATCATTCGTTCGTTCGTTCGTTCGTTCTACACAATCCTCCTCCTCCTCCCTCCCTCCTCCTCCTCCTCCTCCCTCCCTCCTCCTCCTCCTCCTTCCCTCCCTCCTCCTCCCTCCCTCCTCCTCCTCCTCCTCCTCCTCCTCCTCCTCCTCCTCCTCCTCCTCCTCCTCCTCCTCCTCCTCCTCCTCCCTCCTCCTCCATCCTCCTCCCTCCTCCTTCTCTTCCTCCTCCTCCCTTCTCTTCCTCCTCCTCCCTCCTCTTCCTTCTCCTCCCTCCTCTCCTCCTCCTCCCTCCTCTTCCTCCTCCTCCCTCTTCCTTCTCTCCCCCCCCCCCCTCCTCCCCCTCCTCCTCCTTCCCCCCCCCCACCTCCCCCCCTGCAACAAAAATGCTTTGGCGTGGATGCCTTGATTCGAAGTCTGTACCTACAAACTGTTCTTTTATCGTAACAAATCCAGTATTTTTATGTCGACGCACCTCCAAACGATATCAAAATCATAAAATAACCTCAAAAACTTCTGATCAACTTGCCATTTTCTCGTTGTAAACTTTACCATTGTCATGCAGGTGGGGAGCGTTCCGGCACTTCCCCTGCCCATGGGGTGCACGCTGGCCAGGTGCACTGAGGGCTTCCGGTACCACTTCATCGTCATGCCCTTGGATGCTGGCGGCAGGAGAGGGCCGCCCAGTCACCCCATGTCCATCCGTGTCAAGGCCAGGTGACCGGCCGTCTGCCTTACCTTGTCCCTTTTGTATCATTTTGTATCAAGGCCAAGTGACTGGCCTTCCCCTGTGTGGCTTATCTAGTCCGAGTGACTGAGTGCCTTTCAGCTCCTTTGGTGTCAAGTCTAGGCGACTGACTCCGTGCCCACCACCATCACAGATCCACGTAACTGTCTGCTCACGCTTTTGTTCGTCAGGTCCAGATGGTTGTTTTGGTTTTTTACCAGCCCAGCTGTCCCGAATCTGTGCGACAGACAGACGTACAGTTTTCTGTGTGGAACTAAGCCTTTGTGATGGCATCCACAAGACCGTTTTTTGTGTTACTGCCTTGAAACGAGGCATCCTTAGTCGAAGAAATTCGTTTTCTAATCATTGATATATGGCGAAACAGCTTCACCAGATGTTTTCCATAGCGGTACAAAAAAAATGGCGCCATTGGATATGCGAACGGGTAGTAGATGCGCTCAGCGCTGCACCCAGCTACTCAAACTGACGGTTCCAAAACAAATCAGCCATCTTTTGGGGCAAAAACGTAAAGATACATAAATGTCTGCCCCAAGAAATGAAAGCAGTTATGCTAACAAAGAGTTTTGAGCCAGAAAAGGTAGCTTCTCTGAAACTACTGGAAATCTCGCGCAGTCTTGTCCGCATGACTGTTTGCATTTGTTGGGGCAGACATCCATGTATCTTCATGGTCTTGCCATGAGGGATGGCTGATTTGTTGTAAAGTTCTCAGTCCGAGTCCTTACCGATGGCCAGAGCTATGCCCGACGCCTATTGAAGCTCCGTGCAGCGCACAATGACTTTGATTTCAAACAGCGACCCGGGCAAGACTCCTGAACATTGTTCATGGCGGAAGTCAAAGGATTGTTGTCATTGGATACCCCTGCCAGGAGGTTACATTTTACCCGCAGTTCGCTATTCGACAAGTTAACTCAGAAAGTACAACACAGATTTGGTGAACAATCCATTAAATTTTGAAGCTTATCTTTCATATTATTTTTTAAATTGTAAGCATGAAAAGAAATAGTATCACACATCAAACTACTGATGACGTTGGCCAATGCGTTCCACACTATAAGACTGCCAGCAGGAGCGGTGCTAAAAGGAACTGAACTAGACAGGTGATGGAAGAGAAATTTTGTCAGCCTTGGCGGAGGTTTGCGCTCTCAAAGTGCGCTCTAGTTTTATGTGCATTTCACTGGGAAAGCTGTGCTTTTTTGACTCACATGCGAAGCAAAAGTGAGTCTATGTACTGAGCCGTGTCGTCCGTCCGTCCGTCCGGGCGTCCGTCTGTCCGTCCGGGCGTAAAAAACTTTAACGTTGGATTTTTCTCGGAGACTATTAAGTCTATCAACACCAAATGTGGCATGATGGTGTATGATGACAAGGCCTCAAAAAACATACATAGTGACTTGACCTTGCTTCAAGGTCAAGGTCACAGGAGCCATAAATGTGGTCTCAAAAGCAGTCATTTTTCACATTTTCCCAAATTTCTCCCACATTATTGAGAATGGCGACCTTAGCTACAAGTGGTATATAGGTCAAAGCAAGCCCTATCTTTTGATACCAGTTTGGTTGACCTTGCTTCAAGGTCAAGGTCACAGGAGCTCTTCAAAGTTGGATTGTATACATATTTTGAAGTGACCTTGACCCTGAACTATGAAAGATAACTGTTTCAAACTTAATAATTATGTGGGGCACATGTTATACTTTCATCATGAGACACATTTGTTCACATATCATCAAGGTCAAGGTCACTTTGACCCTTATGAAATGTGACCAAAATGGGGTAGTGAACCACTAAAAGTGACTATATCTCATGGTAGAAAGTGCCAATAAGCACCATTGTGCTTCCAATGTCTTGAATTAATAGCTTTGTGTTGCATGACCTTGGATGACCTTGACCTTGGGTCAAGGTCACATGTATTTTGGTAGGAAAAATGTGTAAAGCATTTCTTTGTGTATGATGTCATTGGTAGGTTTAGTTGTTTGACCTTGACCTTGAAGGTCACCTGAAGGTCAAGGTCATATGAAGGTCAAGGTCAAGCATGTGAGTCGTATGGGCTTTGCCCTTCTTGTGTTGACTTTCTTTTTAGTAATGAGATTCAGTGTGTCTTGGTGATGTACATGAAAAAAAAACGTTTTTCCAACTGCCCAGCGCATGCTGCATTTCACGTTCCATTTAAAATAGTGTTCCTTCCTCATAGCAAGTATCAAAAGCGACGCTTTCTGTCGATCTTTAAACACCGTGACATGCAACATTTCATATGAGTTTGTTTTGTACTTGCTTGAGGGTTATTGTGATAAACATTCTGTACAGTCGATTCATTCTCTTGATGTCATTGACTTGTGAATTGCTTGGCCTTGTAGTTTTAATTTGGAGTGCGTACATTTTTTGTTGGACAACAGTTGCAGTCATACAACACGGGAATAATTGCGCATACGAAACCGCTCAGGCATAGACTACCACACCCGTTGCTTTGTGCTTTGTTGCCACAAATACCTACAACCCTCTGCAGTTGATGACATGTGACAGTATAATGCAAAAAGTGAGATGGATCACAACAGATGCATTGACACTTGACAAGGCACGTGAACTCGGCATTAAGTTCTGATCAGTGCACATGGATATGTTCCCTATAAATCCACTCAGTGCTCCTCAAATCGACTGATTGCCGACTCGCATCAACCACGTGGCCTTTTAGAGGGTGAGTTTTTCAGACACTCCCATCATTCCAAAACGGCATTTTGAGCACTACAACATGGACAGGGCGAGAGAGTGGAGACTTGGCGTGGGGTTGCACTTTGAGCACTACAACATGGACAGGGCGAGAGAGTGGAGACTTGGCGTGGGGTTGCACTTTGAGCACTACAACATGGACAGGGCGAGAGAGTGGAGACTTGGCGTGGGGTTGCACTTTGAGCACTACAACATGGATAGGGCGAGAGAGTGGAGACTTGGTGTGGGGTTGCACTTTGAGCACTACAACATGGACAGGGCGAGAGAGTGGAGACTTGGCGTGGGGTTGCACTTGGAGCACTACAACATGGACAGGGCGAGAGAGTGGAGACTTGGCGTGGGGTTGCACTTGGAGCACTACAACATGGACAGGGCGAGAGAGTGGAGACTTGGCGTGGGGTTGCACTTGGAGCACTACAACATGGATAGGGCGAGAGAGTGGAGACTTGGCGTGGGGTTGCACTTTGAGCACTACAACATGGACAGGGCGAGAGAGTGGAGACTTGGCGTGGGGTTGCACTTTGAGCACTACAACATGGACAGGGCGAGAGAGTGGAGACTTGGCGTGGGGTTGCACGCAGAACTGAGAGGGGACAGACTCCTGCAACAATGAACGTACTGAAGGGTATAGCTCGGCATCAGAAACAAAGGAGAAAAATTCAGTGACAATCATAGAGCCCATGGCTCGGGTATCTTTCAACTTCTGTTGTCTGTCTGTCTGTCTGTCTGTCTGTCTGTCTGTCTGTCTGTCTGTCTGTCTGTCTGTCTGTCTGTCTGTCTGTCTGTCTGTCTGTCTGTCTCTCTCTCTCTCTCTCTCTCTCTCTCTCTCTCTCTCTCTCTTTCTCTCTCTCTTTTCAGTTGTGTCTTATTTTTCTTATTTGAAATCAAATCTTTCAGTTATCTCTCTCTTTTTCTTGTGTGAAGATTTTCTGTGGGTAAAAAAGTGAATAAAACATTCATTGGTCTATCTCTTTTCCCATTTTTGACTCACATGCGAAGCAAAAGTGAGTCTATGTACTGAGCCGTGTCGTCCGTCCGTCCGTCTGTCCGGGCGTCCGGGCGTCCGTCCGGGCGTAAAAAACTTAAACGTTGGATTTTTCTCGGAGACTATTAAGTCTATCAACACCAAATGTGGCATGATGGTGTATGATGACAAGGCCTCAAAAAACATACATAGTGACTTGACCTTGCTTCAAGGTCAAGGTCACAGGAGCCATAAATGTGGTCTCAAAAACAGTCATTTTTCACATTTTCCCAATTTTCTCCCACATTATTGAGAATGGCGACCTTAGCTACAAGTGGTATATAGGTCAAAGCAAGCCCTATCTTTTGATACCAGTTTGGTTGACCTTGCTTCAAGGTCAAGGTCACAGGAGCTCTTCAAAGTTGGATTGTATACATATTTTGAAGTGAACCTTGACCCTGAACTATGGAAGATAACTGTTTCAAACTGAATAATTATGTGGGGCACATGTTATACTTTCATCATGAGAAACATTTGGTCACATATCATCAAGGTCAAGGTCACTTTGACCCTTATGAAATGTGACCAAAATGGGGTAGTGAACCACTAAAAGTGACTATATCTCATGGTAGAAAGTGCCAATAAGCACCATTGTGCTTCCTATGTCTTGAATTAACAGCTTTGTGTTGCATGACCTTGGATGACCTTGACTTTGGGTCAAGGTCACATGTATTTTGGTAGGAAAAATGTGTAAAGCATTTCTTTGTGAATGATGTCATTGGTAGGTTTAGTTGTTTGACCTTGACCTTGAAGGTCACCTGAAGGTCAAGTTCATATGAAGGTCAAGGTCAAGCATGTGAGTCGTATGGGCTTTGCCCTTCTTGTTATATAATTTAATTTATTTATTTATTTATTTATTTGTGTGTATTGATTTATTTACTTACTTTCATTTGCCTTGAGGAAAAAGAAAACTCTTAATGTGATATGTGGGTAGACCATGAGCCTGCAACATGCATATGGTTTGCATTATGAAGGAGACGTCGTCATCAGTGATTTGAATTTGTCTTCTTTTTCATCTCATTCTCAACTTTTGAGACTTTCCTCCCTCCCCAGTGGAGACCTACTTCGATGAAAACTTACATCACATCTGGAGCCCTGACGCCTATTCAGGTACCTAAAAACTGACCCTTTTCTAATACATCGCTTGCTTCTTTTGAACGTGTGTTTCTTGGGATCTCAAAAGTTTCCATTTTACTGCGGTGATAGTTAAAGCAAAGATACACGATCTTTGGTTAAAGCTTACAAGGTCTTTGGTTAAAGCGTACACGATCTTTGGTTATAGTTTGGAACAGTATGAATCCTCTGGAGAAGGGTGAGAACATCCCTGAAATCAACTGGCAGTATCTATATGTACTTTGATCCTTTAAAATGAATTTCCTATAATATAACTAGTATCTGACGTAAAAACAAAGAGCAGACTTTCGTGTTTAAAACGATCTTAATTATGCAGTACACAAGTTTATGATAGACGGGTGCAATTGTGGCCGGTGTATTGGTAGCCTTTAAAGGCAGGCTGGTTTAGAATTCCCCCAAACACCAACGTAACATCGTCAAGTGGCAAGACCACCCAGCAACGTTTGTGCCGAGGAAAGCTATCGCACGTCACCAGACCAGAGACTGTTCGCCATGGGCGCGTTTGTTTGGCCCCAAATCTCGTTATTCTCCCTGAATGGCTAGTCGAGGGCGAGTGAGACGCTCCTACAACTATTAAAACGGCCAATCATCTCGCAAGGCGGAAGAACATGGCTGCGTCTTGGCGCCAGTCGGTGAAGAAGTTGCCGACAGACGAAATAACTGACAATTCCGATATCACATACGTTTTTCACTTCATAGAACACACCAATTGAGCGATCCCCGGACCTCCCTCGGCCTCCCGCCTTCACGGCGAGTGCGTCCATGTGAGCTAGGAACGTAGGCAACGCCTAGCCCTCGCGATTCTCTCGAGATTTTGGGCCAAACAAACGCGCCCCAGTCCTTCGCCTGTTGGCGTCGCCTGGTAATCTCAACTTCATTTTCCAATGAATTTAAATCATGTTTACCCCGTGAAGATAAATATTCGTGGAGAAGGAGAGAGAGAGAGAGAGAGAGAGAGAGAGAGAGAGAGAGAGAGAGAGACAGAGAGAGAGAGACAGAGACAGAGAGAGAGAGAGAGAGAGAGATTCCAGCTTTCGTATTAGTCACTTCACTTGTCCTGTAGTCTGGACGACCGTTGGGGCACCACAGATGATCTGGCAACCAGCTCTCTCCATTCCTCTCGCCTCTCGGAGTGTCTCAAGAACTGGAGAGAGAGAGAGAGAGAGAGAGAGAGAGAGAGAGAGAGAGAGAGAGAGAGAGAGAGAGAGAGACAGAGACAGAGAGACAGAAACAGAGAGAGAGAGAGAGAGACAGAGAGACAGAGAGACAGAGACAGAGACAGAGAGAGCTGTTACAGTTATCTGCACATAGGTAGGCCTACTCTTATGCGTCATCTGTGTGATTCCCATGGTGTTGGGATCGTGTGTTAAACCAAGTGACCAGATCAGGTCATTTTGATATGGACATGTTTACACTTTTCATCTAATCTTTCCTCTTGGAACTTCCTCACCAAGTTCACTTTTTGCGCAGCAGTTACACAGAGCAGTCATTAGCAACCGTCTGGAAACGATGGATTGTCTTTATCACGTACATGTACATTCAGTTGTGTTTTTCAGTCTGTTGTTCAGCAACTAGTCACGTTTACTTCAGACAGAGAAAAACTTTTTATACTTGAATGGAATACTCATCTGAATAAAGTTCAAACAAATGGGAGATTAAAATCTCACAAACTAGATACTTTGAAGAAAGTTCAATACATGTACTTCAATTCTGTGGCTGGTAGTTCCATTTTGGCTGATTGGACAGAAGGGATTTTCTTTGATAACTTTTGTTTCAGCAGCAGCAAGGATGACTATTTTCTGATCATTACCAACACTGCATCTTCATCTAACAATAGACTGCATGATTGATCGACACCTCCACACTCTTCAGGTGCCGTCTTGTAATGAGTAATCAGTTCACTGATCAAACAAACAAAGCATGCCAGTTTGAAAATCCAACTGCACACATCCAAAATGTGCATGCTGCCTCATAAATAACTTTATGCAACACAGAACACAAGAGATGCACTGATTACAACTTTTTTGGTGAGTCTTTACACAAAGGTTACAACAAGAACCTTCGTCAAACAGTGCATTCCATTCATTTTCATGAAAAAGTCACACGTGTAGCTTGTACTACGCACACAGATAATGTGAAATTACACTCATGGACAAGTTCATCACCATTCATTTTGGATATATCAGACTGAAATTATTATCTTTAGGGTATCAAGGGGTAAGTCAACTACAAATGCAGACATTCCCAGCGGTACACAATGTTACAGATTCATCATCTTGATTCCTAAACTGTCTGCTTCAGGAAGAAAACATATGTGGAGAAATAAACGCATACACTTTTCTAAATAGAAGTTGACTTGTGTGCTTTTAACCCTAGGCACTGTCAAATCCATTAGACTTTTCTTTTGTTTTCACACTTATCACAGATTTGTCACAACATCATTTCAGCTAAGATGTTGTCAGATTCAGAATTCAAATACACTCAAGGAAACTAGCCACTAATACTTTAAGATTGCAATCACTATAATAGCATCACATACTTTTTAACGATGTTCACTCTGCAAACAATCAAAGCAAAGAGAATTTCCCATAGTTTTAACATATCACAGATTTGAATCACAGCTCAGAGTGCCATTACCTGAAAGGGAAATAAAACATTTTAACTTCTATGCATTTTTACTCATCAATACAATGACTACTATATTTATCCACTTGTAGGTTCCAGCCCCAAGTGATGCATATGTACATGTTGCCATGTTTGTAGCATTGTACTTGATTCTATAGGTTCTGGACTTACAATCCTTTCTCACAAGGGCAAACATGATTTGTCATCATGAGGTAGTGAAACAGCAGTTCCATGACTCTGGTTTACCTCACCATGGGACTCGCAAGTCCTAGGCTTGGTTCAATCAGACCACAACCACGCAGGTGTAGGAACTTTGAAATGAAAGTCAGGTGCCAAGGGGAAACTTCAACAAGACTTTTTCGCTGATGGGACATCTGCTGTTTCCTCCCTCCAAGACCATGCAGTCTGAGAAGAGGCTTGCGTTGACAAAGGCGCTCTCCGATGGGGGCGTCTCGATGACTCCAGGCAGGGTGACATGAAGAGGGCCCTCCATTGTGGGCAGCACACATCCATCGTGGTCATGTCCCGCCAGGTACATCAGCACACAGGTGTGTCTGTCCAGCACATCGCTCACCTCCGCATAGTTCCAGCACAGGCACGTGTTGTCTGCAGCTTTGATGGGGCAGTGGCCTGCAGAACAAGAGGGAACGAACCATGGCAGTGAATAGGCAAGGCACAAGTAGCAGTCTGGAAAGTTGGAATCGTGACAAGTCTCTATAGGTGTCTGATTAAGCAGTGGCCTGTTGAACAAGAAGGGAACGAACCATGGCAGTGAAAAAGCAAGTTACTGGTAGGTTTTAGAGGGATCGGAAATGACTAGTTTCAGCAACAGTAAAATGTTGAGTGAGCACAGGCAGTGTCTTAGCGAATTCAATGGCATGAGTTGGAGAGATGCGACTAAAGGGAAAACCCTTGCTTTTCACAGAAGCTCTAGTGTTGCATGGAATCCTTCTGCTATAAATGTCAAGTGATGGACAAAGTCATTTACACAATTCGTTGACGAAAATATAAAAGGAAGATATTGATGCAGATCATGAGCTCGAAACACAAACATCTACAAATGCACAAAAGGACTGATGGAAAATCAGACAAAATGTGAGCTTCTATAAACTTAAAAAACCCCAACAACAAACGACCAACAAGTCAAAATGTGTATCAGTATCCTGGTATCTGTTCAAAAAGTGTGTCTGTAAACATTATCTTCAGGAGGGGGAAATTATCATAAAGTGCACACTAAATACTGCATTTGTAATACTTGTCACTATTGAGGTACATATCCTATTCTCAACACAGTTTACATTTAAAATAACTCTGTGTGTGTATACACATGCATGTGTGCATTCATATTATGTTTGTTAGTGTCTCTAACCTTATGTGTGTCTGCCTCTCCCTTTTAAAAAAATGTCACCACCTCACCCAACCAACCCAAACTTCCCCACCGAAATGAACCATACGTGCTTCTATCAACATATTTCTCTTATCCCACCCCAATTCTCTACTGTCCATTCACAAATACAACTACTTACTTACAAAGACAGACAGTGTATGTGTGAATGCTACTCACCAACAACAATCACATTCTCCTCTTTGGCCTCAGCCTCAGCCAGAACACCTTCCAGCCACTTGAGCTGTTCCCCAGAACAGCCGCCATTGTATCGGGTAAACCGCCCTTCAGTGCCCTCGAGGAACTCTGGCGAGTTGAGATCTTCATTCTTGTTCACTGCAGTGAGAATGGCAAGAGCCTCCAGGTACTCCTTGGACTTTGAGGGCACTCCCAGACAGCTGACCTCGTAGGTGTCCAGCATGACGATCCTCAGCTTGGGGTGGACCAGGACGTGGTAGTAGAACTTCCCCTTGGGTCCCCAGCAGTCACACAGCCGTGCTGTGTTCAGATCTGAGCTCCTCAGTTTCTCTCTCGAGAAGTTGTACAGTTCGTGGTTGCCTATGGTGTGGTACACTGGACACGGAAGGGAATTCAGCACTTCCAACGCTCTCTCCAGGGCCAACTCCGAAGAGGCACTGCCAGACTTGGTAGGGTGTGGTATCCGTTTATTCATTCCATCGATCAAATCTCCCAGCTGCAGAATGAAGGATACTTTGGGACAAGTGGTACTAGCCCACGTGTTGACAGCATTCTGTAGCATCCCAAGGGCAGGTCTGTAGTACCGAACTCGGGTCTGCAAATAGTTGCGTCCGTTGTCTGTATCTGCGTATTGCACATCGGCTATGATTCCGAATCTCAGACGAGGATGATCTCCTCTCGCAGCCATGCTTGAAAGACTCCCTGGGGAAAATTAAACAGCAAACAATGCGAGATGTCGGACACTTTGGATAATATTAATACATCATCAATAACTTTCAGATCGGACGTTGCAACGAATCACGAGTGACTCACCCGTACAATCCCACAACATTCATGATTCAATGCCAAACCAGAGATACTATATAGTCTTTGGCCGAACCTGACAGTAAGTAATTAACAGCGCGAACTACGGCCGCGGCGACTTTCGACTGAAAGAGGTTTTTTTCCTCGAGCTCAGGAGTAAATAAACTTATGTGGCACAATCTTCACTATGTGACATGGACTTACAGAGAGGGTTGAGTTCATCATGGTTTGAATCTAGGCCCAAGACGACAACAGAGTCAATTTTCATTTTGCGCGACCATTCGATCGTGAGGTTGACATGTCTGCATGTTGACATGTTGACAGGGTGGACAATCTGAATGACCGCTTCAAGCACCGTATGAGAATCTCTCCAGCACTGATTAAGATTTATGCTCAGACTAGAAATAAAGTGATACACGTGTGAACAGAACTCATTACGAATTTACCCGAAAGCACAACACTCAGAATACAGACATGCATTCTCCTACCTGTTGAACTTGAAGCAGATCCGATAGATTCTCGTCCGATTGACGTCCTCTGAAAAGATGAACATTATTCTGTGTTCCCGAAAAGCAGATCTATGTGTCCTCTTTCCATTGTCATCTTATATAGTCGAAGCTTTAAGTGTTTCAGCTTCCACGTAGATTCAGATGACGCCGTGTTCTGTCCGGCTTGTCATTGTGGGATTTCCCTCCCTTAGATAATCTAAAAATAAACGCGTATTTATTGGCCTGTTGCTTGCACCACAAAGGGACAAGTCTTGCCATCAGCTCCCCGCACCCGATCGAGATTATCACCAAAGATCCTATATATAAGCTGTTTATAGGTCTTTGTTATCACAGCAAAGACAGTAAATATAGAGTCTTTCATCATAGTTTGTGAATGTAATCAATGCAATTCGTAATTTAAGACATACAAGCAACATCCAGGGTTGTGAAAATCTTTAGTCAAAAACTTGGTCCATGCGGTACCAAATAAAAATGATTATCTTTGGGTTTAACATTCATGTGCCCATCTTTTACAACATGACTCAAAAACCAGATCATTCACAGAAACTTTTCCATGAATTTTCATCCGAAGTAATATGAACGTATAAAACTGACTCTTCTTTAATATTAATATTTCAATTTAGCTCTGGTTATAGGCTACATTACCGCTGGATGTAAAATCCATCACGACAAAACTGACCCCTCCACATAACCAAAGATTATAGGTTACACAAAGATAGCTTATGCCGAGCTTTTGCTATATAGAGTTACAAGACGCTCGGAACGCAGCGCCCCAAGCGGCCAAGACTATGGGGAAGTAATCACACTGCTTAGATACATGTAAAAAGTGCTTGTTTGTCGACGCGTTTCTGATGCATTCCGATCATGTTTGTAAATACATTTACGGTGTAATGTGTAATAAAATGATTTGCTGCAATAATGGAGGTGTTTTGGCTTTGTTCTTTTGTAGCAGGCGTTGTGAAATCGAAAGATTTGGTTCATCGAAATGTGAGCCTATAGTCCGTTTTAACATTGCTCTGTCAGTGGAGACAAAGATTATTCGTCTGCTAGCCATCTAGGTACATACGACCGGTGAGGTTTGTTTACTTATCTTCTGTGGGTTTTGTGCAGAAAGTATACGTTAAAACAGTCTAATATGACTATTTTTTATTAGTTTTTAATCTAATTAATATTTTTGCATGTTTTAACCAGGGGCGGATCTGGGTTTTCAAAGGGGAGGGTGCAAAGTTCTTTTTTGTTTGTTTTGTATCTTATCAGCGAAGGCGCGAAGCGCCGAACCGACGGCGCGAAGCGCCGAGCATGCTAGGGGGGTCCGGGGGCATGCCCCCCCGGAATTTTTTATATAAAAAGGAAGCAAAATGGTGCAATCTGGTGCAATCTGAGCGTGTAAAGTGCTGTTTTCAGGCGAAACATTTTGCCACTGATGTGGTGGGGGGTGGAGATAGGACCAACTGTCTCTCTCTTGGGAAGCACATGCTCGAAAATGTACAGTGCTAAATAAGTTCGATGTTAATAATAAAGAATCACAATTCACAAAAACAACATGAGGAAAAAGTCTTTGCAACAAGATCATACCTCGAATTTAATAATCTTTATATGGGGGGGGGGGGGGGGGGTGCAATTACATTTAATTTTACTAGTGCAGTCCTATATTTATCAGCATCTCTCTCTCTGCACCCACCCACCCCTTTTTATTTTGGCTGGGGGGGGGGGGGGGTGTGTGTGTGTGTGTGCAATTACATCACTATATTTATCAACATATTTCTCTTTCCATTTTTTATTTATGTATTATCATTGTTTATGTATTTTATTTCTTTAATTTATTTAGTTAGTTTTTTGGCTGGGGGTGGAATTACATTTACATTACTATATTTATCAGCATCTCTTTCTCTTTTTTGTTCTGCCGAGGGAGGGGGGGGGTGCAATTACATTTACATTACTATATTTATCAGCTTCTCTCTTCTTCTTTTTTTTTTAAGCCGAGGAGGGGGGGGGGGGTGCAATTATATTTACATTCCAATATTTATCAACATCTCTTTCCCTGAGTCTCTCTCTCATTTTTTTGTCTTTTTGCTTGGGGGGGGGGGGGGGGGGTGCAATTACATTTACATTACTACATTATCAACATATCTCTTTTTTTCTTTTTTTCTTTTTTGTCCCGCTGGGGGGGGTGCAATTGCACCCATTGCACCCCCCCCAGATCCGCCCCTGTTTTAACGCGGCCGGATCTTTGGCATTACTCCCCGGGCGTGCGAAGTCAGTAGCGTCCACTGACAGAGCAATGTTTAAACGGACTATAGGCTCACGCGCATGCACACAAGCATCTATTTAGATGAACCAAATCTTTCGATTTCACAACGCCTGCTACAAAAAAACAAAGCCAAAACACCCCCATTATTGCAGCAAATCATTTTATTACACATTACACCGTAAATGTATTCACAAACATGATCGGAATGCATCAGAAACGCGTCGATAAACAAGCACTTTTTACATGTATCTAAGCAGTGTGATTACTTCCCCATAGTCCAGGCCGCTTGGGGCGCAACGTGTCTCGATCCTCATAACAATGAGCTTATGAGCTATCTTTGTGTAACCTATAATCTTTGACATATGCAACCCCCACAATAGTTTAGCCAGCAAACCGTTATTGTGTGTGTAACACAAAGTCCCTGTATGGTTAAAAGGGAACTAAATCTTGTAACAGTGACCATGGGTCAAGACCATGAGTTACTTCCCTTTGTTTCTCCCTAGCAATTATGAAGCCTAAACTGAAATTGAAATCAAGTCATTGTAATTTAGAAAATGTAAAAGTGGTTTAAGTAGGTTAAGAAATTTAGTATAAATAAGATGAGACTGAAATTTAGTTAAAATACAATTAAAACGTAAGGCATGAGTTGTGGGTTCTGGAGCGTTTCCTGTATGCGAATCGGGCCATTTCCTGTTCTGCCTCCCTTGACCAAGCAGCGTTCCCACACGCTGCATTCGTAATCGGCCAAAAAGCCTAAGCATCTTTAACCCAAGTGAGTTATTATTTTGCATATTATTTAGATGTTATTAGTATACATTGATTCTTGTATAAATGTATGTTTAATATGGGTGTTTTAGCACATATTAGGAAACTTTGCTGTTGGATCCTAGCAAAACCACGCTCATCCCACGTGGGGGGCTAGGGTATTTTAAAGAGGGTTGCAAAATTAATGTTGAATAGAAATCCATTGTCAGGAAGTGAATCATGCAATGCAGAAGAAAATTATATGTTATTTAAATTTGGATTATGAGTTATATTGAATAATTCATATAGTTAAGAAAGGATGGGGGATGTCAGATTTTGCGCGCTCCATGCGGGCCAGTCTATGTTAAATGAAATTCATTGTATTGTCATGTCTGAATTCAAGGCTATGTTGAGTATAATACCTATGTTGTCTTATTGGTATCGGATCTTTGCAAACAGTAAGGTTGATTTGCTCACAGATCTATACATGTACTTGGAAATTGTCACAGGGAATCCATGGGATAAGCACGTGAGTTGCTTGTAATCAATTGTTAGCAAATTAACAAAGTGATTGCTGTTAGGATTGACATGCATTTTGTATGCTAGTCAAGTGGGATCAGCTATATGTTTACCAGAACCTTAATGCTTGGTTCTAGTACAGGTAAATAACAAGTTGTATCGTTCCCACACAATAAATATTAAAGAGCTAGTTTCTCCTTTCAGTTTAAGGTGTGAAGTAGGCTGATGTTGTATAAGGAGAGAACTAATTGGTGACAGAATTTCACAAGTGCAGAATAAATCACTTGGCATCATGTATATGGATTTTCTGTGACAACCAATATTCAAGTCATAACGTGACATGATTGGATGAACTGTTATGAGGGTTAGGGTATTGTATGAGTTAGTATTTGTGTGATTTTTATGTTAACCAGTTAGTAGATTATAACTGGAATTATTATTTGTTGTTGCAGAGGTGCCGCTTTCATCTGGTTACTCTGCTTACCTCCCCTTCATCTGGTCTACTCCGTTTACCTCCTTTTCATTCATCCATCATTCCAAAACTCTAGTTGCTGGGTTCATGTCATTTGCGTGTACTTGCAAATATATGTGTGCAACCTCAAATTAAAACTCTAAGGAAAACGTAACATCATCTTTGTTCTTATTCGGAAACCCGGACCCAAATTAATTATGTCCTGGTGAGTGAGTGGATTCAACCACACCCAAGCACCCGGTTACACATAACTGACACGAACCGTTTCGCGCATGTACTGGAGACCCATTGTGGTCCACTAGAGACTTCGCCTGGAGACCCTGACCGGACTTCATTCCGTTTTTAGCTTTTGCTGGAGGCTCCATGCACCGATCTTTTTATAGCATAACTGGGCAATATGCCGCATTTTATTTCTGTCTGGCACAGAGGTGCTTATCGCAGCACAAACAACGCTAGTCATTCGTGTGCATGTAACGTGTGCGATTTTATCTTGGGAAGGTACGTCGGCAGTTTATTCTTGTTTCAAGCCAATTAAGTGTACTGCATACGGCTGCGCTGCCATTATACTTGACTTGACGTTGTCGACGTTTGACCCTCTCTTCAGCTGGCTCCCGAGGTGATGGAGATTTTGGGGGCCTGCTCCAGTGGCTCGACCCCGGGCGGCCCCAAGAACAAAGAAAACGACGATTTCAGAAGAAAAACCCCAGGCAGATCGTCTGACATAAAGCTTCCGATACCGGAAGGACACATGCAATGCCTTAAAAACTCTTTGTTCTGGTTTCAAGATAAACCATAACCTATTTAAAAAGAAAATCCTTGACGTGGTCAACCCATGTACTTCTGCGCAATTCATGATGCAATTCAAAACTAGCAGCAGCATATAAAGTATAATTATTTGTATCAGGCAGTTAGATGTCTCTGCCGATGAACTAACATCTTTCCCATAAAACCTACAATGATCCAATGATTCAACATTAGAAAGATGCAAGTGAGAAAGAAAATCTAGCATATCCAGGGGATACAACCTATGGCTCTTTCCTTGTGGAACTGTGGTGCGGAACACAAAGGGCTTACAGCACTGGAGGCAGAGTTCATACAGAACACAACGGGCTTACAGCACTGGAGGCAAGAGTCGACACAGAACACAAAGGGCTTACAGCACTGGAGGCAGAGTTCATACAGAACACAAAGGGCTTACAGCACTGGAGGCAAGAGTCGACACAGAACACAAAGGGTTTACAGCACTGGAGGCAAGAGTCGACACACAACACAAAGGGCTTACAGCACTGGAGGCAAGAGTTGGTACAGAACACAAAGGGCTTACAGCACTGGAGGCAAGAGTCAACACAGAACACAAAGGGCTTACAGCACTGGAGGCAAGAGTCGACACAGAACACAAAGGGCTTACAGCACTGGAGGCAGAGTTCATACAGAACACAAAGGGCTTACAGCACTGGAGGCAAGAGTCGACACAGAACACAAAGGGTTTACAGCACTGGAGGCAAGAGTCGACACACAACACAAAGGGCTTACAGCACTGGAGGCAAGAGTTGGTACAGAACACAAAGGGCTTACAGCACTTGAGGCAAAAGTCGACACAGAACACAAAGGGCTTACAGCACTGGAGGCAAGAGTCGACACAGAACACAAAGGGCTTTCAGCACTGGGGAATAGAGTCGACACAGAACACAAAGGGCTTACAGCACTGGAGGCAAGAGTCGACACAGAACACAAAGGGCTTACAGCACTGGAGACAAGAGTCGACACAGAACACAAAGGGCTTACAACACTGAAGGCAAGAGTCGACACAGAACACAAAGGGCTTACAGCACTGGAGGCAAGAGTAGGTACAGAACACAAAGGGCTTACAGCACTGGAGGCAAGAGTAGGTACAGAACACAAAGGGCTTACAGCACTGGAGGCAAGAGTCGACACAGAACACAAAGGGCTTACAGCACTGGAGGCAAGAGTTGGTACAGAACACAAAGGGCTTCCAGCACTGGAGGCAAGAGTTGGTTTAGAACACAAAGGGCTTACAGCACTGGAGGCAAGAGTTGGTTCAGAACACAAAGGGCTTTCAGCACTGGAGGCAAGAGTCGACACAGAACACAAAGGGCTTACAGCACTGGAGGCAAGAGTTGGTACAGAACACAAAGGGCTTACAGCACTGGAGGCAAGTGTCGACACAGAACACAAAGGGCTTACAGCACTGGAGGCAAGAGTCGACACAGAACACAAAGGGCTTACAGCACTGGAGGCAAGAGTCGACACAGAACACAAAGGGCTTACAGCACTGAAAGCAAGTGTCGACACAGAACACAAAGGGCTTACAGCACTGGAGGCAAGAGTCGACACAGAACACAAAGGGCTTACAGCACTGGAGGCAAGAGTCGACACAGAACACAAAGGGCTTACAGCACTGGAGGCAAGAGTCGACACAGAACACAAAGGGCTTACAGCACTGGAGGCAAGAGTCGACACAGAACACAAAGGGCTTACAGCACTGGAGGCAAGAGTCGACACAGAACACAAAGGGCTTACAGCACTGGAGGCAAGAGTCGACACAGAACACAAAGGGCTTACAGCACTGGAGGCAAGAGTCGACACAGAACACAAAGGGCTTACAGCACTGGAGGCAAGAGTCGACACAGAACACAAAGGGCTTACAGCACTGGAGGCAAGAGTCGACACAGAACACAAAGGGCTTACAGCACTGGAGGCAAGAGTCGACACAGAACACAAAGGGCTTACATCACTGGAGGCAAGAGTAGGTACAGAACACAAAGGGCTTACATCACTGGAGGCAAGAGTAGGTACAGAACACAAAGGGCTTACATCACTGGAGGCAAGAGTAGGTACAGAACACAAAGGGCTCACAGCACTGGAGGCTTACAGCACTGGAGGCTTACAGCACTGGAGGCAGAGTTCATACAGAACACTATGGGATAGCAGTACTGGAGGCAGAGTTCATACAGAACACTAAGGGTTTGCAGCACTGCAGATGAGTCGATACAGAACACGAAGGTCCAGGGCTTACAGCACTGGAGGCATGAGTTGATACAGAACACTAAGGGCTTGCCATTCTGAACACAGAGATATAATGACTAGTCTCAGCCGCGTTGAATGAGGGCTTCCAGCACTGGAGGCAAGAGTCGACACAGAACACAAAGGGCTTACAGCACTGGAGGCAAGAGTTCATACAGAACACAAAGGGCTTACAGCACTGGAGGCAAGAGTCGACACAGAACACAAAGGGCTTACAGCACTGGAGGCAAGAGTCGACACAGAACACAAAGGGCTTCCAGCACCGGAGACAAGAGTCGACACAGAACACAAAGGGCTTACAGCACTGGAGGCAAGTGTCGACACAGAACACAAAGGGCTTACAGCACTGGAGGCAAGAGTCGACACAGAACACAAAGGGCTTACAGCACTGGAGGCAAGAGTCGACACAGAACACAAAGGGCTTTCAGCACTGGAGGCAAGAGTCGACACAGAACACAAAGGGCTTACAGCACTGGAGGCAAGAGTCGACACAGAACACAAAGGGCTTACAGCACTGGAGGCAAGAGTCGACACAGAACACAAAGGGCTTACAGCACTGGAGGCAAGAGTCGACACAGAACACAAAGGGCTTACAGCACTGGAGGCAAGAGTCGACACAGAACACAAAGGGCTTACAACACTGGAGGCAAGTGTCGACACAGAACACAAAGGGCTTACAGCACTGGAGGCAAGAGTCGACACAGAACACAAAGGGCTTACAGCACTGGAGGCAAGAGTCGACACAGAACACAAAGGGCTTACAGCACTGGAGGCAAGAGTTCATACAGAACACAAAGGGCTTACAGCACTGGAGGCAAGAGTCGACACAGAACACAAAGGGCTTACAGCACTGGAGGCACGAGTCGACACAGAACACAAAGGGCTTACAGCACTGGAGGCAGAGTTCATACAGAACACAAAGGGCTTACAGCACTGGAGGCAAGAGTCGACACAGAACACAAAGGGCTTACAGCACTGGAGGCACGAGTCGACACAGAACACAAAGGGCTTACAGCACTGGAGGCAAGAGTCGACACAGAACACAAAGGGCTTACAGCACTGGAGGCAAGAGTTGGTACAGAACACAAAGGGCTTACAGCACTGGAGGCAAGAGTGAATTCAGGACAAGGAATAAAGTTATGTGTTCTACTGCCAATGATGCAGTACCGTAGTGAAGTGTGTTTTAGGTATCTGGGCCCGTATTCACAATGGCGATTTATTTTAACTCCGATTTATCTCTAAACTCAGACGATTCCAACTGCCTGTTCCGCTCTCCCTTGACTGGAAACCAGTATATATAGCAAAGCGCAACCTAGGATCCTCTGACAAGCGTACCTTATCTAACCGATGAAGATAACGCGGGGCTAGGGGATAAATCGAGTGTTAAAAAGATAAATCGCCGTTGTGAATACGGGCCCTGGTGTATACCAGAATGCCACCTCAAAGCTGAAAGCATATGCACAAAATTAATGCAGGTGTCTAACCACTTTTTCCTTTTCTCTAACGTTGCAAGGGTTGTTTGCCTGACATTGTGTACTCATGGGACGATCTGTTCTGGGGAGGAAGAGGCTCCCTCCAGCGGTCTGTGTGGACATTTGGGGTCTCTCACGTGACGTAAGTTGAATCCATTGAGTGGTATCATGGCTGAATGCAGCAAGAAGTGAATTGAATGTTTGAATACGACTAGCACCGTCTAGCTAGTTGTGTACCAAGATTCCATGACCATTATATTAGAGGGCATCTTCTCTGTGAAGAGGAAGCTAGACACTATGCCGACTTATGTGGCTTTCGGCATCACTGAAAAGTCACAGATGTAAAATAAGATCTGAAAAGATTATAGTTTATTCCAGAAAAAGTTATACATTGCAGCATGAATCTTGGAAATTCAAACAACTTTTGAGACAAAGTCACTCACACAGAGTACACATTGATTGTATAAATATACAACACATTCCTTTCAACTCTCAAAAATCCATTTAAAGTACTAGACTAAATTTTGAAAAAACACACAAATCCTACTCAAACTTTTAGTACTGCATGAAACAAAGCACGTGTGAAATATATCAACAGAATCCCTATCAACAGCGTTTTACTTTCATGCAAAAATTCAAACAAATAAAATGACTCGCAAGACCTTCAAAACGCATCCTTTTCAACGATAAAAGCCTTTTCATGTCAAGTTTGATAATCACACGTTTTCTCTTGTTAGAATATAATCATTGTTAGTTCAAGAGTTTCTGGGCCGTTTCTTGTAAATACGGACGGAAGCAATATGAGGTTCCCTGTCGCCTTACTTGATGACATACTGCTTCTGTTGAGTTATTGCATTGTCACTTTGTTGGGGGAAAGAGGCATGCTCTGGGTAAGTGAAACTAGTCTGAAGTCCCTGGGCATCAACTTGGAGCAGCCAGTTGGCACAACTTTCTCGTCTGGTTTGTTGACATGCAGTTACACACACCTTCAAGCCTATCCTTGTCCCTCTGCCTATTATTTTCATCTTCGATGGAACTACTTTCTCACGTACAGAGCCACACATGTACAGTGACACCATTAGCCGTAGGTGCGTCTCGCTCGACCTCGACTAGACTTCGAGGCAAGCCATTTATTTGCCTAACAAATGCTCCCCAGAATTTCCTTGGTGGTTTGAGGTAAGTCAGGTCACAATGACCCAATGCAGACCATGTAGCCTCCTTAGCTGCTTAGGACAGTCTATTGGCTGATCTAGTAGAGAAGTCCCCAGAGCCAGGTACCCAAAGGTTCCAGTTGGGAAGGGGGACATCACGGTTCTGGTACTGTTTATTTTTCCTTCTTCTTCTTCTACATCCACTATTTTCATGATCAAGTTCTTGACTCCTGGATGTCAAGCACTATTGTGTAGACAATCTTCTAGACTCAAAGTTTCTTTCTTTCAGCAGTTACTCTGTCTCAGGTAGAGGCAGTTTGGCCACTGCATCTGTCAACTTTCTGCTTGGAGGAGCAGCCACTGAGCATACACAGTTCACGACTTCACTCTAATGGAGAAATGGTCTTGCATCAATGCATAAGCAAACCAGATGCAAGTCATCAAACAGGCTGAGGATCACAGGCTTGCAACACTGGGTAACTGTTTCTGCATGCAAAAAGTCAATTCAAACACTACCTAAGTAGATTATCAAACAGCATGACAGAGAAATGCACTGTTTTATTCTTCAGTGCTATCAATCAGTAAAAAATTGTTTCCTCCCATACCACCCAACGCATACTGCAGTCTTGGCACAGAGGACAGACACCAAAGATCTTTGCAGACACTCAGTCTCTCCCACAGTAAGGCCAAGTGCTTGATGCTTGCAGCACAGGAACAAGATATACACATATGAGAAAGGGGTGGGGGTGAGGGTGGGATGTTGATGATAAAGAGAGAGAGAGAGAGAGAGAGAGAGAGAGAGAGAGAGAGAGAGAGAGAGAGAGAGAGAGAGAGAGAGAGAGAGAGAGAGAGAGAGAGGTGCCGCTTTCACCGTCTAACCATTACAGAGTGCTATGACAGGAAGGCTGGTAGTTGCATTCAGAATTCTGCACAAAGCATATTTCTCATCATTTCACTGTGGAGTGCTGAGAGGAAAGACAACTCCATCAGTGCAAACAAGTTCACAAATACTAGAACTCCTCCACATGAAATTCCCACCTGGAATTCCATAGAGGATTCGTATTGGATAACACCAGGAGAAGGCAGGGTAGAAGGGGATGGAAAAATATTTCGCGTCAAAATGGCCCCTTCCAAAGCCATCCAGACCCAAAACGAGGAGACTTCGAAGAACAAGGTAAATGAAACCATTCAATGTCAGAATCTTGAGATGATCTTCCAAGAGTTCACTAGTGTAGCTGAAGACACGCACTCTCTTCACCAAGGAAAAGGTCCCACTACATCTTGTGCACAAGAAATGTCCTCCATTGTTTTCAAGTGTTGTCTTAGTGCAACATGAGGAGACATTTTGTTGAAACCTGTCATGAATTTATCCAGCTCTGAGAAAAAAAAATTCAGTGATATGTGTAAACACAGGTACAAAATGAACTTTAAAGCCACTGTCATATTTTCAAAAACATCAAATCTGTGACTAACATGATGAAACCAATTCTCTATCTCCAGCAGGTCGGAGAAGTAAATCTAAATTATGTGAGCTGACAAAAAGATTATTTTTTAAATGTGTGCCTTGAAAATTAAAAAACAAAATAAAGCAACAACAACAACAACACACACACACACACACATAGACCGATTATTTAACCATGATAGATGCCAACATTTGACTGGTGGTTTCCTTCTATTTTTCCACAGGAGAGTGGGATAATGCACATCATAGAGTGAGCTCCCTATGAGCACAACCGTCTCCACTGGTAAAATGGCTGCCCTTTCCAGACTGGCAGACACTGCCCTCCTTGACATTCAGCAACCCAGGGCAGCCAGAAATGGGACAGAAATGTCCACTGTGCAGAGCAGGCACGGTCAGTGCTACGTGAGAAGAAAATATCCCAGGAACATGCAATTGTCAGGTAGTGAAGAAAGCAGATATGCAAAACTGAAAACCAAAAAGCTGCCACAAGAATGAACAACGGTATTTTAGTGAAATACTTAGTTTATTGTAGAAATATTGATAATGGATAAAAGCCAACCTGAAGGACAAGCAATGTATGACACTGCACCAATTTTGCATCGATACAAATCTTCATCTTTGATACACCACCCACTGATCCTCCACATTTTCTCAGCTGCACGTGGCCTGACAGAACTAAAATATACATACATACTACATGAATAAAAGCTGTAAATCAACACATGGAAAACAGTTCTAATTATCAGCTATGTTGCTCAATTTTTTTCTCCTAATTCATTCCAATGACACAAGCAGCAATCATCACTCATGCACAATATGCATGCATCTCACTAGATCCACAACCAGCAACCAAGGGCAGCATTGACACAGCTACAGGTGTCCTCTGCAACAATGTTGGTCTAGAAATCAAATAACATGGTGCTTTAGAAAGCTACGAGCTACATTACATGTATACTTCAAAATATTATTTTTCCCAACACCAGAGTTGGGATTCCCACAGTGGGAATCAAGACTCATTCCACGACGGTGCCCCCTGGTGGCACATTTGCATTCTTACCTCCACCTGTCTGTGTGGGTGCTGCTGGAGCAAGCCCCAAATGCCCAAGTACCACAGATTCCAGGTAAAAAGGAGGCATCTAGCAGCAGTCGATGCTGTGTTTGTATATCTGCATTTGATACTGGCTGCAAAATGACTACCTGTCAATCAACTGCTGCTATAAACTCATCACAGTAGAACACAGAGCACACTCCTGTTTCTGCTCTACAAACAATGCATCTTCTCTGAAGTGACCTCACACTGGCAGCTGCCCATGTAAACGAGGAAAACCTTCACATCAATGATCTACATTGCATTCTAGGCAAAGGCTCCGAGTTCACTGCCAGACAAGCAGTGACATGTCCACCCATCACAAGGGGAAGTAGACCGCGTCCCTCTCCCCTCTACAGGCATGTCCACCTCAGACTTCTTCATTCAATAAGTCTTTTTACCCATCACAAGGGGAAGTAGACCGCGTCCCTCTCCCCTCTACAGGCATGTCCACCTCAGACTTCTTCATTCAATAAGTCTTTTTACCCAAGAAAAATAATTTACAAAGAGAGGAGATCCCATCGGTTGTTGGTACTTCTTTTGTGCTCAGCAACATTTGCATAAACTTTATTTACACAGGAGCACACTGAAGGAGAACTAAATACACACTGTCAGCAAGCTCAGCTTGACACTCAGTTGGCAGAAAGACAGACAAAACCAAGATGGCTTTCACCTGTGCACAAGCATGACAGGACCCTAGCCAGGAGCAAGATCACATTTTGTCCATGAAATGAGGCTGCCCATCTTTCTCCAACCGCCGCGTGAGGATCTCGCAGCCCGTCTCTGTGACCAGCAGAGTGTGCTCAAACTGTGCTGACCGCTTGCCATCCTGGGTGACCGCTGTCCACTTGTCTGGCCAGGTCTCATCTCTCCAGGTGCCTGGAAACACAGAGACAGTGGTCAGTATGAAGGGTAGACACCAAGACAGAGAGAGTCTAGGCATTTCATTATGAAAGACTTTTTTGAAATACTCAAGAATATTGTAGAGAAAGTTTATTACACACACACATGCATGCACACAAACAGATGTACACAGAAGCATGCATGCATGCATGCCAATGTGTGCACATGTACACACCACACACACACACACACACACACACACACACACACACACACACACACACACACACAGAGTGAAATGCTTTTGATATTCCTTTTATTTCACATTAATGCAATACAAATCAACTGCACTGCCTGTTTCTGGGAATTCCCCACATATACCCCGCGAGCAGCCTATGATCAGCATGCAAACATCTGCGTCAAAGACGGCTGAGAAAGCAACCAACTGCAAGCAGAGTTTGCATGACAACAGCGCCACTGCTTGCTGTAGCAAGGGATTTCCTCAAAGCTTCTCACCTTCAGAAATCATGGGCTCGATTGTGAAGCAGTGCCCAGGCTTCATCACTCCCACAGCCTTGTTCTCTGCAGGCACCAAGCAGCCAGATACATCAACCACGACAGTGCCAGCTTTCAACAGTCCCACAGGAACTTGATAATGAGTATGATGATGATGATGAAGATGATGGTGATGATGGTGGTGATGAAGATAATGGTGATGATGGTGATGATGATGATGATGATGATGATGATGATGATGATGATGATGATGATGATGATGATGATGATGGTGCACATGATGATGATGATGATGATGATGATGATGATGATGATGAATATCATTAACAAGAAGGGCAAAGCCCATACGACTCACATGCTTGACCTTGACCTTTATACGACCTTGACCTTCAGGTGACCTTCAAGGTCAAGGTCAAACAACTAAACCTACCAATGACATCATACACTAAGAAATGCTTTACACATTTTTCCTACCAAAATACATGTGACCTTGACCCAAGGTCAAGGTCATCCAAGGTCATGCAACACAAAGCTGTTAATTCAAGACATAGGAAGCACAATGGTGCTTATTGGCACTTTCTACCATGAGATATAGTCACTTTTAGTGGTTCACTACCCCATTTTGGTCACATTTCATAAGGATCAAAGTGACCTTGACCTTGATGATATGTGAACAAATGTGTCTCATGATGAAAGTATAACATGTGCCCCACATAATTATTAAGTTTGAAACAGTTATCTTCCATAGTTCAGGGTCAAGGTCACTTCAAAATATGTATACAATCCAACTTTGAAGAGCTCCTGTGACCTTGACCTTGAAGCAAGGTCAACCAAACTGGTATCAAAAGATAGGGCTTGCTTTGACCTATATACCACTTGTAGCTAAGGTCGCCATTCTCAATAACGTGGGAGAAAATTGGGAAAATGTGAAAAATGACTGTTTTTGAGACCACATTTATGACTCCTGTGACCTTGACCTTGAAGCAAGGTCAAGTCACTATGTATGTTTTTTGAGGCCTTGTCATCATACACCATCATGCCACATTTGGTGTTGATAGACTTAATAGTCTCCGAGAAAAATCCAACGTTTAAGTTTTTTACGGACGGACGCCCACCCGCCCGCCCGGACGGACGGACGACACGGCTCAGTACATAGACTCACTTTTGCTTCGCATGTGAGTCAAAAAGGTAAGAGGGAAAAGTGAGGTTTGATACAGTGACTAATCATCCGTGTCTGGATCTCCAACCCACATGACACATATAATGAAATAAACAACAACAAATGCGAAACACCTGTAAGTAAGTCTGAAACTAATGAAGGTGCTTCTACCAAAACTGTATGTGGCCGCAGCATAGATGGCCAAGTACCAACAGAAGCTACTCAGTATATCAAAGATCATTGCAAGGACATCACCATTTAATTCAGCAAAATGATCCATTTCCGCTCCACATCAACACCCGGCCATGTACAACCACCATCAAAGGACTGAAATGTAAATGCAAAACAACGAGTTATCCACATCCTCTGGACCCGAAAAATGGAGCATGGACTGCACTTACTTGCGTAGTGTGGAACACTGGGAGCAGTGTGGAAAAGCCTGAAAACAACAAGAAAATGGTGCAGTCTCTCTGTACATGCACAAATCTGAATGAAATTCCAATTGCGATGACCCAAATATTGTGCAATAATTGCGAGAAAATCATAAAACAAGCAATAACTAAGAAACAAATCACACAAAATTGTTTAATGCCATTTTTATAACTAGTGCAACACTTCAAAGGGACTTATTTGGCCTGACATATTAGTAAAAGGACAAATATATGGACAAATGGATAGACAGGAACATGTACAATCACATGTGCAAGAGAACGTGCATGTGCGCACACACACATACACAAACACACTTCAAACACATACAGGCACACATGCGTGCCAGTGCACATACGCACATACACACACACACACACACAAGTACACACACATATTCATACACCCATCCACTTGCACACACACACACACACACACACACACACACACAAGTACACACATATTCATACACCCATCCACTTGCACACACAAACACACACACACACACACACAAAAGTACACACACATATTCATACACCCATCCACTTGCACACTCAAACACACACACACTTCAAACACATACAGGCACACATGCATACAAGTGCACACACACACACACACACACACACACAAGTACACACACACACACAAGTACACACACATATTCATACACCCATCCACTTGCACACACACACACACACACACACTCATCATCATCATCACTCTTAAACTGCTGCTTCCGACTCCTACCAAGTCATTAGCAGTGCACGTATATTCAGTAGTCACTTGTAGTATTTGGCAAACAGATTTGCTTTAAGGTCTTAGGCTAGTCTCAAGGGAAAATGTGTTGTGTTAGCATATATTTCACATCTTTTTATATGATAGTATTATATTAACATTAGCCAAGAAAAAAATACAAACAGATGTTTTCTGGTTGCCATGGTTACAGAAAAAACAAGATGGCCACCAGTGAAAACAACCCAACTTGTAACAATGATATCTCTAATTCTATCCAACACTGAACAATGCAATTTGCACCATTTCATTTGGACTGCAAAAGCATATGCAATCAACCTAAAATTCTAGGTTGTTTGATAAATAAGAAATTCACTATATTTTTGTGCTTTTATTACTGTTTTCCCGCCGTAATTAGAACACAAAAACCATCAAAAAACTAATCTATGCATCACCAGATCACTTCGAGACTGGTTAGTTGCATAATACAAACTGAAAATAGCAAGTGTGGAAAGTTTCTACTTGCTATATGTAAATATGTAGTCAGGGCAGTTGACACAAGGTTTAAAAAACATAGTTTTGAGAAAAACGCAAATAAAGGAAATAGTTACCAGTCCCACCTTCTGATATGGGGCTACATGGCAATTTTCAAGTTTTCTGGAGTCCCACACACCAGCACTTTGCTGTACACCTCATGCACAATGAAATGCACCCTTTTGGTAGTGATCACCCCCCTCTTTTCCCCTGTACCAATCCTCTTTTCCCTTTCTTCGTGCATGTAGGACTTTCCGTCTTTGCTTCCCTGAGGCTGCTGCTTGCCTTCTAGACACCTCTACTCTTTCTTTACTGTCAGAACTGCAAAGTCAAGAACTTTCCCTGCAGCATTTGTCTCTTCTGGCATGTGGATGGCAGAAACCACACCATTTAGGGAGGAGTGTCCCCTCCGCTGCCATGTACCATCCACAGACACTGCAGTCTCCACAACATGTTGCTCAGTGTCAGCAGACAAATGAATTTCTTTGGCAGCTTCAGCCATACTACGCTGACAAAGTGCAGAAGCTGATACTTTCAGAGCATTCACTTGATTCCTGTATGCTGCATTGGTCATAGCCTTTGGCATGTTCATAAATGCTGAGAAAGTTTTTATCTTTCTCAGTCCACACCCAATCTGTCTGAAAGCATAGATCGCTCTCTTGTTTACATCATGACTGTGCTTTGCCTTCTTTGATGTTGAGATCATCTGGATGGCATCACACGCTTGACACTTCACAATAAACTCCCTTGCGAAGCCCTGACTTGGAAGCCTCTCCTCCACAGTCAACTCCCTCCCCTGGCATTCTGTACATGACAACAACTCCTTCACGGACGAAAACACGTCCAAGTCTACGAATGCATAGCCATACTCACGATCACACAATGAGGTTGCTGCATCTTCACAAGAGGCAAGTTTCTGAGCAGATGCACTCTCGCAAACTTTATTGTTGCTATTTGCCTCGGCAATATTGTTGTCACTATGCCCAGCCCTGTCAGTAGCGTCAGTGTCACCACCGATACTTGGCAAGCCTGCTCCAGCTTGGACTCCGCCTCACCCCATCTCGGATAACTTCCTCTCACCACCACAGCCTTTCCCTACGAACTGATTTCCCATAAATCGCCTCTTTCTTCTCAGCACACTCGCAAACTTCCTCTTAATCGTCATCTTGCACTCTGCGTTCAAATAGACTCGGCAGTTGCAGCGTTCACACAGCGCGCGAAAAGCGGAAGTTGACACCAGCCAAATGTCACTGTTAACTGTGCGCTGATTGGCTTATAAGACCCTTCAGCTCATTATAATACTCTGATCATCCAATGAAATTCATCCATAGAAAACTATATGGATCGTTTCAAACATAAAACTGTGATGAAAATGGAGCAATTTGGTGAAAGAATTATGTTTCTATGATGAAAAATAGGGAAGTTATGAGTTACTGAATATTAATTAGGTCACCAGCTGATTTGACAGCACAAAAAATGTTTATACCATGCATAATAAATGACAATTTTCATCATTTTCCGCCACTTTGACAAGTTTATTGTTTACATCCATGCATAGCTGAGACTTTGTGGCGTCTAAAACTGGGGGTCCTCTCAAAACTCATAATTATGAGAAAATCGTAATTTTTCAAGGTAGCCTAAGACCTTAAGGTCTTGTCTAAACAACACGCTAGGAGTTAGACAGTTTGCTGTTTTAGTAGGAAAACTGAGGAAGACTGTATGCACAATGCACATTCACGCACAGACACACTTACACAGACATAGACACACACGCATACACAAAAACAGACACAGACACACACACACACAAACAGATACAGACACACACAAACACACACACAGATACAGACACACACAAACACACACAGATACAGACACACACAAACACACACACACACACACACACACAGACACACACAGACACACACACGCACACACTGCTGGACAGACAGGGAAGGAGGAACTTACTGGTGGATGCCGTGGCCGCAGTAGGCGCGGACGACGGAGTAGCCGTGGGACTGGGCATGTTTTTGGATGACATTGCCAACCTCTCGGTACCGAACCCCTGGCTTCACTGCAACAGCGACAATTCAAGGTCACAGAGTCTTCTGAAGCCTGCCTTGGAAGCCTTGAAATACATCACTAAACAACCCCACCATAATTCAAACATGCATCTGGTCTTTCTGTTACATAAAAAGAAAATAGAAAGCAAAGGTTAAAAAAATTAAGGAAAAAAAAAGGGAAGAAAATTCTTATTCTGAATGGAACACTTCAGAGCACAGAGATCAGCTCTTCTATACGCCCGAAAGTCACATATCACATAACTCATATCATTTTATTAATCCATAAGGAAATTAAATTGGTCAACAGCATACATGGATCATTAATGATTATAAAAGTTATAATAAACTCAGAAAAACCATGATAATGAAATCAATTAATATGTATGACTACAATGCCCTTTTACTTGCACACAGCATGACACACCAACACATACATACATGCATACATACGTACATACATTCATACTAAGCTAGATAGTTATACATGCTATACATACATCTTTTCCTCCGAAGAGCAGGCAGTGTCTGCAGTGCACGTTCATCTCCTCAGCTGTCATTGACAGCCCCATAGCAAACAATGCTTGATGAGGCAGTTCTTCCCAAGACGAACACTAAAGCTTGTGGCAAACATGAAAGAAATCACTCTCTCCCCACATGACAGTGCTGCGCAAGTTTGGCGCCATGCCGGTGCCTACCTTCCTGGATGGCCAGGTCCAGGCACTCAAAGGCAGTCTTGACCAGCCTCTTGCTGGCCTCATTCACGTTGCCCACGAAGAACGTCTCATTGAGGTCGCCATGGTAGTCCCGATGGTAGACCGTGATGTCCACTGCAGACAAGACAGGGCGCACGAGTTATACAGAGGTAGGAGTGACTCGCATGTAGGCCACCGAGTTCCCAAGCATGAAAGTCCATGCATCTAGTGTTCAAGTGAGAAAGCATGAAAGTCCATGCATCTAGTGTTCAAGTGAGAAGGTATGAAAGTCCATGCATCTAGTGTTCAAGTGAGAAGGTATGAAAGTCCATGCATCTAGTGTTCAAGTGAGAAGGTATGAAAGTCCATGCATCTAGTGTTCAAGTGAGAAGGTATGAAAGTCCATGCATCTAGTGTTCAAGTGAGAAGGCATGAAAGTCCATGCATCTAGTGTTCAAGTGAGAAGGCATGAAAGTCCATGCATCTAGTGTTCAAGTGAGAAGGCATGAAAGTCCATGCATCTAGTGTTCAAGTGAGAAGGCATGAAAGTCCATGCATCTAGTGTTCAAGTGAGAAAGTAAGAAAGTCCATGCATCTAGCGGTCAAGTGAGAAAGCAAGAAAGTCCATGAATCTAGTGTTCAAGTGAGAAGGCATGAAAGTCCATGCATCTAGTGTTCAAGTGAGAAGGCATGAAAGTCCATGCATCTAGTGTTCAAGTGAGAAAGCATGAAAGTCCATGCATCTAGTGTTCAAGTGAGAAGGCATGAAAGTCCATGCATCTAGTGTTCAAGTGAGAAAGCATGAAAGTCCATGCATCTAGTGTTCAAGTGAGAAAGCATGAAAGTCCATGCATCTAGTGTTCAAGTGAGAAGGCATGAAAGTCCATGCATCTAGTGTTCAAGTGAGAAAGCATGAAAGTCCATGCATCTAGTGTTCAAGTGAGAAGGCATGAAAGTCCATGCATCTAGTGTTCAAGTGAGAAAGCATGAAAGTCCATGCATCTAGTGTTCAAGTGAGAAGGTATGAAAGTCCATGCATCTAGTGTTCAAGTGAGAAAGCATGAAAGTCCATGCATCTAGTGTTCAAGTGAGAAGGTATGAAAGTCCATGCATCTAGTGTTCAAGTGAGAAAGCATGAAAGTCCATGCATCTAGTGTTCAAGTGAGAAAGCATGAAAGTCCATGCATCTAGTGTTCAAGTGAGAAGGTATGAAATCCATGCATCTAGTGTTCAAGTGAGAAAGCATGAAAGTCCATGCATCTAGTGTTCAAGTGAGAAAGCATGAAAGTCCATGCATCTAGTGTTCAAGTGAGAAAGCATGAAAGTCCATGCATCTAGTGTTCAAGTGAGAAAGCATGAAAGTCCATGCATTTAGTGTTCAAGTGAGAAAGCATGAAAGTCCATGCATCTAGTGGTCAAGTGAGAAAGCAAGAAAGTCCATGCATCAAGTGAGAAAGCATGAAAGTCCATGCATCTAGTGTTCAAGTGAGAAGGCATGAAAGTCCATGCATCTAGTGTTCACGTGAGAAGGCATGAAAGTCCATGCATCTAGTGTTCAAGTGAGAAAGCAAGAAAGTCCATGCATCTAGTGTTCAAGTGAGAAAGCATGAAAGTCCATGAATCTAGTGTTCAAGTGAGAAAGCATGAAAGTCCATGAATCTAGTGTTCAAGTGAGAAACCATGAAAGTCCATGAATCTAGTGTTCAAGTGAGAAAGCATGAAAGTCCATGAATCTAGTGTTCAAGTGAGAAAGCAAGAGAGTCCATGCATCTAGTGTTCAAGTGAGAAAGCAAGAAAGTCCATGCATCTAGTGTTCAAGTGAGAAGGTATGAAAGTCCATGCATCTAGTGTTCAAGTGAGAAAGCATGAAAGTCCATGCATTTAGTGTTCAAGTGAGAAAGCATGAAAGTCCATGCATCTAGTGTTCAAGTGAGAAAGCATGAAAGTCCATGAATCTAGTGTTCAAGTGAGAAAGCATGAAAGTTCATGCATCTAGTGTTCAAGTGAGAAAGCATGAAAGTCCATGCATCTAGTGTTCAAGTGAGAAAGCATGAAAGTCCATGCATCTAGTGTTCAAGTGAGAAAGCATGAAAGTCCATGCATCTAGTGTTCAAGTGAGAAAGCATGAAAGTCCATGCATCTAGTGTTCAAGTGAGAAGGCATGAAAGTCAGACTACTAATCTCAACATGATTCAGCCTGGTTGTGCCATTTTTATCACACTTCTTGTGACATCACAGAAAAGCCATCATAAGCTGACTCTAGTGTTTTAAGTACATTTCGCTGCAACTGTTTTGTCCTTGTTTTTAATATAGAGAAACAACACAAAGTATCGATTCACAAATGGTAGTAAAATAGCTCAAAGTTTACAGAGATTAATCACACACACACACACACACACACACACACACGCGCTTGCATGCAAAACACACACACACACACACACACACACAAGCACACACACACACGCACACACACACAGTGTTTTTTTTTCAACAGGGAAAACAAGATTAACACTGACTCCTGAATGATCATTATGATGAGAATGTATTAAACTGCTCACCATTTATGATGTCTCCATCTGCCAGGGGCCGAAAATCTGGGATTCCATGGCAAATCACTTCATTGACAGACCTGCAACATGTACAGCACTGCCCACTGAATGAATTGCTCCCTAGACTTTCAACTGCAAAGAATGAAAGTGCTTCTTTATGAAAAGTGCTCTTTCGTGGCATACCATGGGTCTTGAAGACAGCACCAGCACATACCTCACACATTCATGTCCTCAAGAAACCCAATTAGGCTCAGTTACATGGCAAATACACACTGTGACCTATGAAAGGTCAAAATGGTTGTACCCAGTAACAATATAACCCAATTTATCTACCAGCATAGTTAGCTCAGTCCTTGACATTAAACAAGAAGGGCAAAGCCCATAGGACTCACATGCTTGACCTTGACCTTTACATGACCTTGACTTCAGATGACCTTCAAGGTCAAGGTCAAACAACTAAACCTAGCAATGACATCATACACTAAGAACTGCTTTACACATTTTCCTACCAAAATACATGGACCTGACCAGTCAGGTCATCAAGGTCATGCAACACAACGCTGTTAATTCAAGACATAGGAAGCACAATGGTGCTTATTGGCACTTTCTACCATGAGATATGTCACTTTTAGTGGTTCACTACCCCATTTTGGTCACATTTCATAAGGGTCAAAGTGACCTTGACCTTGATGATATGTGACCAAATGTGTCTCATGATGAAAGTATAACATGTGTACTACAATGTTATGAAGTTTGGAAGAGTTATCTTCCATAGTTCAGGGTCAAGGTCACTTCAAAATATGTATACAATCCAACTTTAAAGAGCTCCTGTGACCTTGACCTTGAAGCAAGGTCAATCAAACTGGTATCAAAAGATAGGGATTACTTTGCCCTATACACCATATACAGGTCAGGTATCCAATCTCAAAAACTTCAGAGAAAATTGAGAAAATGTGAAAAATGGCTTTTTTTAGACAACATTTACGGCCCCTGCGACCTTGACCTTGAAGCAAGGCCAAGTCACTATGTATATTTTTTGAGGCCTTGTCATCCTACATCATCACGCCAAACTGGGTGTTGATAGACTTAATAGTCTCTGAGAAAAAGCCAACATTAAAGTTTTTTACGGACGCCCGGGCGGACGACACGGGTGAGTACATAAATTATACTCACTTTTGCTTTGCATGTGAGTCAAAAATGGAATCGAAACACCAAGGGGTAAAAAAACCCAAAAAAAAACTAACAACACCTTCCATCACTCAACGCCAACCAAACCTACTTTTCTAGCCCATTTGCAACTCATCCAGAATAACACATCTGGATATAGCTTTAGTTTACTCTTGATACCTTCTCCCTGCCAAGTACAGTTCTCTAGTGTGGCACTGCGTGGTTGACAGCACTCTGTACATTTCTCTAGTGTGGCACTGCATGGTTGACAGCACTGTGTACAGTTCTCTAGTGTGGCACTGCATGGTTGACAGCACTGTGTACAGTTCTCTAGTGTGGCACTGCATGGTTGACAGCACTCTGTACAGTTCTCTAGTGTGGCACTGCATGGTTGACAGCACTGTGTACAGTTCTCTAGTGTGGCACTGCATGGTTGACAGCACTGTGTACAGTTCTCTAGTGTGGCACTGCATGGTTGACAGCACTGTGTACAGTTCTCTAGTGTGGCACTGCATGGTTGACAGCACTGTGTACAGTTCTCTAGTGTGGCACTGCATGGTTGACAGCACTGTGTACAGTTCTCTAGTGTGGCACTGCATGGTTGACAGCACTGTGTACAGTTCTCTAGTGTGGCACTGCATGGTTGACAGCACTGTGTACAGTTCTCTAGTGTGGCACTGCGTGGTTGACAGCACTGTGTACAGTTCTCTAGTGTGGCACTGCATGGTTGACAGCACTGTGTACAGTTCTCTAGTGTGGCACTGCATGGTTGACAGCACTGTGTACAGTTCTCTAGTGTGGCACTGCATGGTTGACAGCACTCTGTACAGTTCTCTAGTGTGGCACTGCATGGTTGACAGCACTGTGTACAGTTCTCTAGTGTGGCACTGCATGGTTGACAGCACTGTGTACAGTTCTCTAGTGTGGCACTGCATGGTTGACAGCACTGTGTACAGTTCTCTAGTGTGGCACTGCATGGTTGACAGCACTGTGTACAGTTCTCTAGTGTGGCACTGCATGGTTGACAGCACTGTGTACAGTTCTCTAGTGTGGCACTGCATGGTTGACAGCACTGTGTACAGTTCTCTAGTGTGGCACTGCATGGTTGACAGCACTGTGTACAGTTCTCTAGTGTGGCACTGCATGGTTGACAGCACTCTGTACAGTTCTCTAGTGTGGCACTGCATGGTTGACAGCACTGTGTACAGTTCTCTAGTGTGGCACTGCATGGTTGACAGCACTGTGTACAGTTCTCTAGTGTGGCACTGCATGGTTGACAGCACTGTGTACAGTTCTCTAGTGTGGCACTGCATGGTTGACAGCACTGTGTACAGTTCTCTAGTGTGGCACTGCATGGTTGACAGCACTGTGTACAGTTCTCTAGTGTGGCACTGCATGGTTGACAGCACTCTGTACAGTTCTCTAGTGTGGCACTGTGTGGTTGACAGCACTGTGTACAGTTCTCTAGTGTGGCACTGCATGGTTGACAGCACTGTGTACAGTTCTCTAGTGTGGCACTGCATGGTTGACAGCACTGTGTACAGTTCTCTAGTGTGGCACTGCATGGTTGACAGCACTGTGTACAGTTCTCTAGTGTGGCACTGCATGGTTGACAGCACTGTGTACAGTTCTCTAGTGTGGCACTGCATGGTTGACAGCACTCTGTACAGTTCTCTAGTGTGGCACTGCATGGTTGACAGCACTGTGTACAGTTCTCTAGTGTGGCACTGCATGGTTGACAGCACTGTGTACAGTTCTCTAGTGTGGCACTGCATGGTTGACAGCACTGTGTACAGTTCTCTAGTGTGGCACTGCATGGTTGACAGCACTCTGTACAGTTCTCTAGTGTGGCACTGCATGGTTGACAGCACTGTGTACAGTTCTCTAGTGTGGCACTGCATGGTTGACAGCACTGTGTACAGTTCTCTAGTGTGGCACTGCATGGTTGACAGCACTGTGTACAGTTCTCTAGTGTGGCACTGCATGGTTGACAGCACTGTGTACAGTTCTCTAGTGTGGCACTGCATGGTTGACAGCACTGTGTACAGTTCTCTAGTGTGGCACTGCATGGTTGACAGCACTGTGTACAGTTCTCTAGTGTGGCACTGCATGGTTGACAGCACTGTGTACAGTTCTCTAGTGTGGCACTGCATGGTTGACAGCACTGTGTACAGTTCTCTAGTGTGGCACTGCATGGTTGACAGCACTGTGTACAGTTCTCTAGTGTGGCACTGCATGGTTGACAGCACTGTGTACAGTTCTCTAGTGTGGCACTGCATGGTTGACAGCACTGTGTACAGTTCTCTAGTGTGGCACTGCATGGTTGACAGCACTGTGTACAGTTCTCTAGTGTGGCACTGCATGGTTGACAGCACTGTGTACAGTTCTCTAGTGTGGCACTGCATGGTTGACAGCACTGTGTACAGTTCTCTAGTGTGGCACTGCATGGTTGACAGCACTGTGTACAGTTCTCTAGTGTGGCACTGCATGGTTGACAGCACTGTGTACAGTTCTCTAGTGTGGCACTGCATGGTTGACAGCACTGTGTACAGTTCTCTAGTGTGGCACTGCATGGTTGACAGCACTGTGTACAGTTCTCTAGTGTGGCACTGCATGGTTGACAGCACTGTGTACAGTTCTCTAGTGTGGCACTGCATGGTTGACAGCACTGTGTACAGTTCTCTAGTGTGGCACTGCATGGTTGACAGCACTGTGTACAGTTCTCTAGTGTGGCACTGCATGGTTGACAGCACTGTGTACAGTTCTCTAGTGTGGCACTGCATGGTTGAGGTGTACCCACAGTCTTCACACTTCTCTACCACAGCCCTTGCCCTGACAAGGCCTGAAGCACAGGCCAAAAGCAACTTTGGAAAACTTCCTTAGAACTGGATGCCCCAAGGTTGGGTTCCTCCTCCTGTCATCACAACAGGCTTGCTGGAGGGTAGAAAAACTCACGTGCAGCAGGACTTGGGGAACTCATAGTAGTTGAGTGGGGACGGGTAGCACTCCCGGTCTACACAGGCCTGCATGGAGGAGAAAAGAAATGAAAACTCTTCATAGCTGTCCCAGTGTGACTAGAGAGGTTTGCCAGTGCATGAGCGGGTAAATATTACATGTGAAAATATGCATACAAATATGAAAGTCTTTATTTCTTTTCAAATTTACTTCTTATTATAGGAAAGCACAATCACTTCTGCATGTACACCTCCATACAAACACATGTGCATAAAAGTACACACTCTCTCTCTCTCTCTCACTCACACACACACACACACACACACACACACACACACACACACACACACACACACACATCACCCCTCTCTCTCTTTTTCTCTCTAACAAAGTGACAGATAACATTTCTATTGAAAATGAACTAGCAGCCTTCAAAACCTTAGTATTCCTACAGCAAGTTGCTATATGGCACTATAAAGCTGAGTAAGCTAGCATCAATGAATAACACAGTCCAGCACTACAATGACAGCTAAGGGAATATGAGTGAAAGCCTGGGAGAGATTGTGACTTTCCGCTCCACAGATATCATTTTATATGGAAGATTGTTTTGTTATCATGAGTCTTTAGGACACACACACTTTTACCTCATGAACTAATCGGTCAATCTCATCCGTGGTAATTCCAACTTCAATGACATTGGCAGCAATGTCCAGCACTTCTCGGCCCAGCTGCAAGAGCAGAGAATAAAAATCATGGGTCTGACAGCTAAACAACAACAACAACAACAACATTCCTTTGACACATGTGAATGCCTAGTATTTGTAGTAATGATAATCACATTTCCCTCGGGAACAGGTTGTTGAATCAGACTGTTATACTCTGGGCTGACACTGTCACTGGGCAGCGAGACAGGAAACTGGTCAAGGACACAGAAAGTGGTGTCCACATCAAGCTGTCCTGCAGACTCTGCAGACTCTTCAAGGTGAAAAGGTCATCACATCTCCAGGACAAGCTTGTGAATTCTTGACCTGTCAACCTGTGATGGAGTACCACGGTGGTGGGCTTTCTAATCAAAACCCTTGTTCTTGGTTACTAGTCAGTCAGCAAGTGAGAACAAAGACAAGTGGGGTATATGCATACAGATAACAATACCACAAAGCTTTTGAATTTCAAGACATAAAGACTGTAAAAAAGATGGCATTAAGCGACAAGAACATGGATGTCAGGATCTACACGCACTGCAAGAGACCATGCTGTACAAGATCCGAACCAATCATTAAGTTCCGATACCTTTTTCCTCTGAGACATCCATGCAGGTTTCTACATGGAGTTTAGGTTTAGATCCTCCTTTACACTTTACGTGAGTGGTATGTACACAGTTTGTGTTTAGATAATTGTTGACACTTTACATGAGTGGTATGTACACAGTCTGTGTTTAGATAATTGTTGACACTTTACATGAGTGGTATGTACATAGAGATGTGTTTAGATAATTGTTGACACTTTACACGAGTGGTATGTACATAGAGAAGAGTCTAGATAATTGTTGACACTGCACATGGGGTAAATGCCAGGGAGACAGTGCGGACCACTCACCTTGCAGGCCACCCTCATGCCCTCCTGCTCCTCGTCGTCCAATCCCTTTATGCTGGTGGAGCCCCGCAGCTGGCGCTCTGACACCGGCACACCTGCACAGCAAGGCCACAGGCAGTCTTCAGTGTACCAGTAGTGTGAGCTTCCTGACTATAGAGCTCTAGGCAAGGCCACAGGCAGTCTTCAGTGTACCAGTAGTGTGAGCTTCCTGACTATAGAGCTTTACACTAACCAAATATGTTATACAACAAAATGAGTATGATATTAACAAATTATTATTCTCCATGGGCAAATATTTTGCAGTCTGGTATTTTGAGCACAGACACAATGAATAGTTGTACTTTTATCCAGGAACACTGTAGCAGTCTAGCACTGGACACTGCTACAATACATGTATTGTGCAGTCTAGCACTGGACACTGTACATCAGTGAGCAGTCTAGCACTGGACACTGCTACAATACATGTATTGATGCAGTCTAGCACTGGACACTGCTACAATACATGTATTGATGCAGTCTAGCACTGGACACTGCTACAATACATGTATTGATGCAGTCTAGCACTGGACACTGCTACAATACATGTATTGATGCAGTCTAGCACTGGACACTGCTACAATACATGTATTGATGCAGTCTAGCACTGGACACTGCTACAATACATGTATTGATGCAGTCTAGCACTGGACACTGCTACAATACATGTATTGATGCAGTCTAGCACTGGACACTGCTACAATACATGTATTGATGCAGTCTAGCACTGGACACTGCTACAATACATGTATTGATGCAGTCTAGCACTGGACACTGCTACAATACATGTATTGATGCAGTCTAGCACTGGACACTGCTACAATACATGTATTGATGCAGTCTAGCACTGGACACTGCTACAATACATGTATTGATGCAGTCTAGCACTGGACACTGCTACAATACATGTATTGATGCAGTCTAGCACTGGACACTGCTACAATACATGTATTGATGCAGTCTAGCACTGGACACTGCTACAATACATGTATTGATGCAGTCTAGCACTGGACACTGCTACAATACATGTATTGATGCAGTCTAGCACTGGACACTGCTACAATACATGTATTGATGCAGTCTAGCACTGGACACTGCTACAATACATGTATTGATGCAGTCTAGCACTGGACACTGCTACAATACATGTATTGATGCAGTCTAGCACTGGACACTGCTACAATACATGTATTGATGCAGTCTAGCACTGGACACTGCTACAATACATGTATTGATGCAGTCTAGCACTGGACACTGCTACAATACATGTATTGATGCAGTCTAGCACTGGACACTGCTACAATACATGTATTGATGCAGTCTAGCACTGGACACTGCTACAATACATGTATTGATGCAGTCTAGCACTGGACACTGCTACAATACATGTATTGATGCAGTCTAGCACTGGACACTGCTACAATACATGTATTGATGCAGTCTAGCACTGGACACTGCTACAATACATGTATTGATGCAGTCTAGCACTGGACACTGCTACAATACATGTATTGATGCAGTCTAGCACTGGACACTGCTACAATACATGTATTGATGCAGTCTAGCACTGGACACTGCTACAATACATGTATTGATGCAGTCTAGCACTGGACACTGCTACAATACATGTATTGATGCAGTCTAGCACTGGACACTGCTACAATACATGTATTGATGCAGTCTAGCACTGGACACTGCTACAATACATGTATTGATGCAGTCTAGCACTGGACACTGCTACAATACATGTATTGATGCAGTCTAGCACTGGACACTGCTACAATACATGTATTGATGCAGTCTAGCACTGGACACTGCTACAATACATGTATTGATGTATCCAGGCATTCATGACAAATAAAGCGTGAACACCCAGGCAAGGAAAACCCTAGCAGAATCAACAGCAATGAGCAGTGAGGGGCAATGATGCAGTGAGGGGCAATGATGCAGTGAGGGGCAATGATGCAGTGAGGGGCAATGATGCAGTGAGGGGCAATGATGCAGTGAGGGGCAATGATGCAGTGAGGGGCAATGATGCAGTGAGGGGCAATGATGCAGTGAGGGGCAATGATGCAGTGAGGGGCAATGATGCAGTGAGGGGCAATGATGCAGTGAGGGGCAATGATGCAGAGACTGCCAAATAAAGTTCAACCTTTGACAGGAACTCCAAATTAGTCTAAGGGAACACTGTGGTAAACTTTGACTGCTGGATTCCATGAAAAAGAGAGAGAGAGAGAGAGAGAGAGAGAGAGAGAGAGAGAGAGAGAGAGAGAGAGAGAGAGAGAGAGAGAGAGAGAGAGAGAGAGAGAGAGAGAGAGAGAGAGAGAGAGAGAGAGAGAGAGATGAAAATATTACCCCTTAAACAAGAATAAACTAAAACTTCTCTTCTTGATAAAGTCTACAGGATTTATTTTTACCTCTATTTTTGTTTACTATCTATACACAATAAAAGAGAAAATTTCATCTTTTCGTCACCTCAAGGCTTCAGAATGGGAAAAGCTGCAAGAAATCTGAGCACAGATTTGGAATCAGTATCTTGGAGATGGTTTTAGGCTATTTAATGAATCTAGGAAAATACTTTTTGGAAAATTTAATGATGAGCCAGCATTTCGATACACATGGAACGCCCATGCAGAATTTCATTACAAGCAAAACAATCAGAGCGATCACAGTTACTTCCCTTTGACCAGGACACCAGGCTTGCAGGCAAATAATTTGGTGTACCTGGATGGATGGATGGATAGATGGAGTTTTACGACCTATCAGCCTTTGTAGGCTATATAAGGCCAAACAAGAAAATTAATAGAAGAGTTCCAAGTAAGTGCAATTCAAGTCACGATGTCACTAGTTATTCGCCTCTTACGAATCGTGTAGAGAGACACGATGGGTCAATTCCTTTAAAGCCCCAACCCACAGGGGATAGGTGTACCTGAATGCCCTCAGCAATGCATAATTTGTCTGATGTTGACATGCAAATTTGGGTGTGAATTACAAGCTTTCTTTGTGCAATAAACTGTGATAACAGATAATCACAATTTCCTAATTTTGGATGAATATGTTACTCACGTTATGTTATTACACCCCAGTCGGAGACCAGGTCCCTCTGTTAGTGGGACATGTTTCCACCTAGAGTAGACTGCCAGACACACTGACTTACCCTCTGGGTGGTTGGCATAGTCAGGTCGAGGAATCGTGTCAGGCACCTGTCGTCTTGAGGACTGGAGACAGAATGATGTGCAACATTCAAACATCCATTAGTTCATACAATGTGTGCACTTACTTATGTCCACATCCTGTCATATTCTTGGTACATACAGTCAACAGAGCCTTATCTTAGGAAATGATGTATTTACAAAAGAGGATATGGATCATGCCAGTTTGGCGTTCATTGCCAAACATCTTGGCCACACATGACTAAAATCTAGAGACGAGCTAAAGTGGTTTTCAGGCTTGCAATGTTTGAACTCTAGTGCAACCACACAGCAAGTCCACGTGTATGCATATGTAAAACTAACGCCTTTCCTTTGATGTCTTCAGCTTCAGCTTAAAAAAAATCCACAATGGCAGTGCACCTTCATGAAGGATAGACAAAAAAAAAGATATACATGTGACGATCCAAGCCCCTGTTTTTATTTTTCTGTGTAGTTTTGTAAAATGCCTTTACTGTGCTATATTCTCTGTATGTTTTGAATGTGAAGTTGGCGGTGAGCTGCTGAAGCCGTTAACAGGGCGAGGGAGAACGCTTACGTGACGAGTTGGCGTCCTATTTTTGGGCTGTGTGAAGCGGGAGGTCTGGCTGGCTCGCAGCTCGACCTCTGCTCTATTGTCTGGGCTGTTTTGAGATGCTAGACTGTTGTTCTCATTTTCTGTACCCTATTTCCCTTGTTGCTTAAAATATAAGGTCTGGCTGTAATGACCCTTTTGGCCTATTCGTCTGGGTGGTTTTGAAACGCAAGGTTTTTGGCGCAACAAGCCACAACGGTTACTAGCACAACGCTATTCCTGATGATGTGATTGGCTGGGGCTGATCACGTGTAAGCTTTGTTATTGTTCATGTACACGACGCGCGAGCGAGTTAGGCAATGTGTGCTGAGCCCGCGGGCTGAAGAGATGTGAATGTCTAAGTAAAGAGAAACGCCACACTCAGTGTGCAGTAAGAACACGTAAAAGAATCTCTCTAAAGAATCCTGCACTAAGGACAGTAACCCCATGAGTGGGCAAGTAGGAACCTGTTGAAGAAAAACCTGCAAGACTTTCTCCCAACCACCTGAAGGCGGTGTGTGAAGAGAAGAATCCATCTCCCGGAGAAAGAACAATCTTCCCTGAAGTCGTAGACCAGTATTCATCGAATGGAGAAAATTCCCTCAGTCTACGCGTAATGCTAGGCTGAGTGTCAAGCGTGCAAATCTATCTCCACACAAGCGGTGGAGCTGGGTCGTGTTGTGTGTGGAATACACAACACGTTTTATGGCCTTTCTAATCTCTCTAAGGAGTAGCCTTGTGAGAGAGATTGTGTGTGATGGTCTGAGAGACCAGAATTATGTGTACGAAATTTCACCTGTGACGCGCTCCCGAATTAGCGTCACCAGTCGGCGAAAGACTCGCTCGTCAGTACTGTCTGAAATCCATTCTGTTGTTTATTCAGAGGAAGCATTCCTCTATGTTCAGTCTGAGAGTAGACTGACAAGGATAATAGACTGACATAATTCATCTACCGTGACATTATTCTCTATAGTCAAGTAGTTGGTTTAGAGAAAGCATTCCTCTAAGTTCAGTCTAAGATTATGTAGGCTGACCAGCCTAATTGATTGATTTAATTCATTTTGCCTTTATAGTATTCTCTTGTCATGATCTAGTTCATTAAAGAAAATCATTATTGAACACTGTGTCATGTTATGTGAACAGTGAGAGAGTGAGTGAGTGAATTAGTTCGACCCCTCCACGTATGATACCCCTAGACTAGGAAAACAAGAAGAATTTGCAAATTGTGACAATTAAAGTGGAGGGTAGGTCACAATACATGAGAGAGAATGAAAGTATGATCGTTTCATACATTCACAACTACGACACAAGAGTAATTTATGTACAGAAATGAAGAGTCGGTAGATTAGAAGGCAGCACTATGATCAAGCAGCAGTCGGCACTTACCAGTGGGAAAGGACGAAGAGTTCCAGTGAAGGCATATCCTGGCCACGGATTGTAAACTGAGTTCGTGTCATCATCATCATCATCATCTGTCTCTGCATCAACATACACATGAAATGAGCAACTCTCATGCAGACATTTGCAATGGTAAAATTTCTAAATTTTAAAAAAGGGTGGGTGGGGGTAAGGGGGTAGAGAAATCAGGAGGAGGGGGGATGGGGAGTTGGTGTGTGTGTGTGTGTGTGTGTGTGTGTGTGTGTGTGTGTGTGTGTGTGTGTGTGCGTGTGTGTGTGCGTGTGCGTGTGTGTGTGTGTGTGTGTGTGTGGTCAAACAAAATCTGAGTAAATTTACAGAAAATCATTTACATAGATCTCGAATATCTATAAATGGTTGAAATATATTTTATTACAAATGACAGCATGAACCATCTTTTAAAAAACAAACGGTGCTAAAATGTTCTACTTCTAGATACTAACTTTTTTTCTTGTGGATTTTCTTGTGTTCAGCCCAATACCCCTTGAAACATTCCTGAAAGAAATAAAATCATGCAGGGACTGAGAACAGGAAGGATGCATGCATTTGTGTGTGTGTGTGTGTGACTGCATACATGTTGTGTATGAGTGAGTACATATGTGTATTATATATGTCCACGTGTGTCGACCTGTGTATTTGCATGCATGCGTGTGTGTGCACTTACATGTGTGCACATCAGTATATGTATGAGAATGAGTGTGCGAGTGTGCATGTGTGTGTGCGAACATGTGTGTCTGTACTTGCATGCGCTTCATAAAACAATTGATACAAAAGGGAATGGTTGATTAGTGAAGGTATGAATGTGGCAAGGAGTACAATATCAGTACTCATTCAGCTGAACTATAATAATGACTAGCTAAGAATTGCGCATGTACATGTAACTCCTTTTAATCGATCGATAAAGTGGAGATAATAAGCCATAACTAGATGAAACATGCTTAGCCTAGGCAGGACCATCATCCTTTCATAAACTCAAACTGAATTGGTAACTTCTGCGACCCACGTGTTCTCCAAAGATTCCTTTTCAGGAAAAGTCAAAACCTTACAATTTACCTGGGAGCAAAAGAATGATCCCTGTATATTCAGCTTAATACAGGTCGGGCACTGTAACTTAGCAGCACTTTCGCATCCCGGTGTTTCGCACACTCGCTGAGATATTTCCACGGCAGCCATCGCTGAATTACGGACGTTGTTCGGGAGGAAGCTGAAACAGAGTTGTTTCCCCTTGATATGGCCTTTTTGTGTTTGGTGCATTTTCCCTCTGTATACACGCAAATGTGTTGTTTAAGTCCCACACAGGCACACATATATTCAATGTGAACAGGAAATCTTGGTGCATGGCGAGAGGTTAGCTGTGACGAAAATATACCACCGGTGTGGGCGTCGCTACAGCAAAGATTATTTTTGGCTACAGCCTCAAGAGTTATCACCCGCTTGTTCTGCACACGGCCCACAATCGGCGTCACATGCCACCTCTTACTCTACCACAAGAAAAGTTACCATGGCAGACACCGCGGGACAGGTACTGCTTAAAACCCTTGAATTCGTGCATTTTGTTTATTTGTGCACATGTCGTCTTTCAAACATCGACGGTTTGTGTAGATGTGCTGGTTGACAATAGTCTAGAATGTTGTCGCTGTTCAGGCGCAGCTCGGCGCATGTGCTTTGTAATTGGTCCGCTGTAGCTCACCGTCAGGCGCAGCAACACTCTGTTAGTAACAGAGGGCAATTTTCAGAGTAGTAAGCTGCAACAGTCACGTTTCAGACCGCATAACTTTTGATCACTCAATGTTTCAGCAGCTGTGCTTAAACACATGGTGCCACATCAGCTCTTATTCACCATAGGCTCACCCTTCTCGTAACAAGTGATGAAACTTACTAGAGTGGCGATCCAGCAATTAAGACTGCACTGGCATGATTCAGCCAGTGATTGAACGCTTTGGCCTTGGCCTGTGTGACCCGTAGTGCCTTAGAAGGCTGACATGGAGGCATTAAGTGGGTCGTGTAAGGTCACGGACAGATGCTGACTTTGCTCACGGATCTATAATATTATAGATCTGTGCTTTGCTGGATCTGACTTATTCATCCAGCTGTCATTGCTTCAGCAATGCAATTCCATGCAAGGTTACACACCATCATCATG
>JAWQFJ010035341.1:0-25000 GCA_034096865.1 Theodoxus fluviatilis | reverse complement strand
ACCACCACCACTACTACCAATACCACCACCACCACTACTACCAATACCACCACCACCACTACTACCAATACCACCACCACCACTACTACCAATACCACCACCACCACTACTTACCAATACCACCACCACTACCACCACCACCACTACTACCAATACCACCACCACCACCACCATACCACCACCACTACCACCACCACCACTACTACCAATACCACCACCACCACCACCAATACCACCACCACTACCACCACCACCACTACTACCAATACCACCACCACTACCAATACCACCACCACCACCAATACCACCACCACCACTACTACCAATACCACCACCACCACTACTACCAATACCACCACCACCACTACTACCAGTACCACCACCACCACTACTACCAATACCACCACCACTACTACTACTACCACCACCACCACTACCACCATCACCACTACTACCAATACCACCACCACCACCACCACCACCAATACCACCACCACCACTACTACCAATACCACCACCACCAATACCACCACCACCACCACTTATTGCCAATGTTGAGCTGTACCCAAAGCATTGAACCACTGTGAGATATTCCCCTCTAGGGCTGCCATTGAACTCATGAGGTGAATACATAAACAACTGTGAGTTCAAATGTCTAAATAGGATCTTGTTCAACTCTGACTCAGAGTTCCCTATGAAGGTGTATGCCATCACTTGATGGTGTCCTTTGTAAATTGCATGCAAATGTGACTGCTATAAAGGGTTTGAAAGTGAATGTTTGCAGATAAGTTTCCTGTAATGCTTTTGCTGAATATAATGGTGTGAAAAAGTATAACAATGTAGACAGATAACTTTATGAAAGCATGAGTAATACTAAAAGAAAGCTTTATAAATCTCCTCTTTTGGATGTTTGACAAGTCTTGTGGTCTGTAAAAATCTTTTTCCCCCCACACTGAATGAAACTGAAATAATCCAGTCCCCTGAAAAGCCATTTCCGTTTATAGCTGGTAAATGCCATTGGTTGAAAGACTTTTATGCCCCTGCCTTGGATGGCTGAATTCTCAATAAGTGCATGCATCTTTAGGCAGAGCAGTCATGGTTTGAATATGTGGTGATTTAAGGGGATGAATGTCAGATGGATTAGTTTGAAAGGAAGGAAGTTGAAGTTAGAGCATGAAATAAGAGAACACTTTAGATATGTTGGGCTAAGGATGGAACTAAACCACTGAGATATTTTGAAGGCTGATTGACTCCTTTCCTCTGACTTTCCCAGAGCAGTCACTCAGTAGAATGGTTCTTAATGGACACTATCTGACTTTCCCAGAGCAGTCACTCAGCAGAATGGTTCTTAATGGACACTATCTGACTTTCCCAGAGCAGTCACTCAGCAGAATGGTTCTTAATGGACACTATCTGACTTTCCCAGAGCAGTCACTCAGCAGAATGGTTCTTAATGGACACTTTAGGCCAGACTTGGGTCCAGTGAGGACAAATTTACTTCAATGAGTTTTCATACTTTTATTCATGGTAATTCAAACATATACACGAAAATAAGTTAAAACAACTTTTGCCTCAATGGAAAGTATGTTATCAGAAAAATGGCCACCTCGCAATGTAATTTTTGTTTTCTCATATTTGCTGCCCAAAAACTAAATAAAGCAATACATATATCTTGGTTTCCTTAGATTTGTAATTTCAATATCTAAAACTTGTGACATTCTTTTGGGAAAATTCCAAGTACTTTTGGAAAGGATATTTACTAAGTACACGATATGGGAAAATCACCTTTTAGATTTTAGTTTTTGTGTGTGTGTATGTGTAGCTGCTGGACTAGGGGTTATTATCGCAAACCCATGTGATCAGATGTTGCTACATGCATAAAGAACAAAAGGTGAAAATTACAGATCTGTACCTTGCTCAGAATATTTTTTGCCTAATATCAAATTCACAAAAATGCTATTTCCCCTTAATTCCTTGTACTTGTAGCCCAGACTTTTTCTCCAAACTGATAACAACGGTACATCCAGACTCTAGCACACGTAAAACTGTGAGCAGGAAAACATTTGTGACACCCTCACTGATTGAGGCCATTCCCACAGCTGCTGGCTACTGGGGTGTGCCACACGGATTCCTACACCCTGGATGGCCATGACCCTGAGGGCATCTTCCCTTCGGTGCTGGGGCACGAGGGGGCAGGGGTTGTGGAGAGTGTGGGAGAGGGGGTCACCTCAGTCAAGCCAGGTGAGTTGCTCTTCTGTCAGCAATCCTGCATTGCTTTGGAGTGTTGTTGCCTGGAGACCAGCTTGCAGAGAAGGGTGTGTTTGAAATATTGTGGAGTTTGTTTTATTATCAGTTTGTAGTTGTTAATAGTATGCTCAAAAGTGGTTGCCCAAATGATGCGTTTAATAAGATAATAATAATGTACTTTTGATTTGAGTAACTATGTGTGTATCCAAAGCAGAAATGGTAAATGTGTTAACAAGAAAAAGTTGTCATGTCTGAAAATTATGAATTACTTTTAATAGTTATTTGTTGTAGATGACATAGGTAGCAGTTCATGATGCTGCCTCATGCTCATGTTTGCAGCATCCATTCGGTGATGTGTGCAGAACTGGTGATGTGTGCAGAGCTGGTGATGTGTGCAGAGCTGGTGATGTGTGCAGAGCTGGTGATGTGTGCAGAGCTGGTGATGTGTGCAGAGCTGGTGATGTGATGTGTGCAGAGCTGGTGATGTGATGTGTGCAGAGCTGGTGATGTGTGCAGAGCTGGTGATGTGTGCAGAGCTGGTGATGTGATGTGTGCAGAGCTGGTGATGTGATGTGTGCAGAGCTAGTGATGTGATGTGTGCAGAGCTGGTGATGTGTGCAGAGCTAGTGATGTGATGTGTGCAGAGCTGGTGATGTGTGCAGAGCTGGTGATGTGTGCAGAGCTGGTGATGTGTGCAGAGCTGGTGATGTGTGCAGAGCTGGTGATGGTGTGTAAGGTGGAATCTGCCTTAAGAAATGCAACTTCGTCTTCCACAGGGGACCACGTCATTCCGCTCTACGTTCCTCAGTGCCGCGATTGCAAGTTCTGCAAGAGCGAGAAGACGAACCTTTGCTCCAAGATCAGGCAGGGAACCAGGATTACTGCTTGAAAAAGATTTGTTTTGGAAGATGTCACATCTATATTCTATAAGTGGCTCCTGTAATATACTGCATGGACACTGTGCATAACACAGTTTGAATTTCATTCGTATCCACATTTTTGAGAGGATGTACTTTCTGATTTAGCATTTGTGTCAGTTTCAAACCAAATGTGCCAGTTTTTGCTAGTTAATGTTTTTATAGCAGAAAATGACCTCAATACCAAAATTGTAACCTTTAAATTGTACTGAATTGTCCTATGGCCTGGAAGTGATTCATGTTAGTGATGGAAGCATTTACCATAATTTTCTCTTTGGGTAAGAGAGATGAGAAAATATGTTGCAATGCAGAAATACTAATATGTATGGTGGCAGTGTGACTGTGACATGCGACTGTTGAAATACAGCAACACCAGTGTTTGTACAGAGACAGTGTGACTACAACACAGGACTGTTAGAATACAGCAACACCAGTGTTTGTACAGAGACAGTGTGACTGTGACATACAGCTGTTGAAATACAGCAACACCAGTGTTTGTACAGAGACAGTGTGACTGCGACATACAGCTGTTGAAATACAGCAACACCAGTGTTTGTACAGAGACAGTGTGACTGTGACCTACAACTGATGACCTACAACTGTTGAAATACAGCAACACCAGTGTTTGTACAGAGACAGTGTGACTACAACACAGGACTGAAAATACGGCAACACCAGTGTTTGTACAGAGACAGTGTGACTACAACACAGGACTGAAAATACAGCAACACCAGTGAGTGTACAGAGACAGTGTGATTGAAACTTTGACTGAGTGTAGTGGTCACAGTCTGACTGATGGAGCAAGTGTGACTGATGATGCAACTGACAAAGACAGTGTGACCCTGATAGTGTGACTGTGACAGTGTGACTGTTGCAGGTTGACCCAGGGACAGGGACTCATGCCAGACGGTACATCCCGCTTCACCTGCAAAGGGAAGCAACTCTTCCACTTCATGGGGACCAGCACTTTCAGCGAGTACACAGTGGTGGCTGAAATCTCAGTTTGCAAGGTCGGTTTAGAGGAATTCTCTCTGTATGTGTCTGTGTGTCTTTGTCTGCAGTGTCTGTGTGTGTGTGTGTGTGTGTGTGTGTGTGTGTGTGTGTGTGCACACGTGTGCATGCACGTGTGTGCGTGTGTGTGTTTTTGACTAGTAAGTTATACAGGTCCTTAGTACTTCCCTCATTGCATTTTTTCCTGCCTTTGTTTAGGAATCTTATTTTCAACTTAGACTGCATTTGATAAAAAAACTTCTATGCCATTTTTATAATATTTGTTCTTGCTGTGTATTAACGGTGACTTGAAGTTAAAACTGGTGGACACCTTTTCAAGTCAATCTATGTACCTGCATTGAGATGAGGAATTTTGCTTTGCTGATTTGGAGGTTTTTAGTGGGAAAAACTTGTCTCTGTGACCCAGGTGGATTCCGCTGCTCCCCTGGACAAAGTGTGTCTGCTGGGCTGTGGCATCTCCACTGGCTACGGCGCTGCCCTCAACTCTGCTGGGGTGAGTCTTCAGGTCCTCTGCCACAGCTCTGTACTGGCATTCCAGGGCTGGTAATGGTCTCTTGAGAGCAAGGTGCTTACAAGGACTTGCAAAGGAATAGGCCGGTGTCAGAATGTGTCAACGTGATGAATGGAGACGTAAAGGCCGGTGTCAGAATGTGTCAACGTGATGAATGGAGACGTAAAGGCCGGTGTCAGAATGTGTCAACGTGATGAATGGAGACGTAAAGGCCGGTGTCAGAATGTGTCAACGTGATGAATGGAGACGTAAAGGCCGGTGTCAGAATGTGTCAACGTGATGAATGGAGACGTAAAGGCCGGTGTCAGAATGTGTCAACGTGATGAATGGAGACGTAAAGGCCGGTGTCAGAATGTGTCAACGTGATGAATGGAGACGTAAAGGCCGGTGTCAGAATGTGTCAACGTGATGAAAGGAGACGTAAAGGCCGGTGTCAGAATGTGTCAACGTGATGAATGGAGACGTAAAGGCAATCTATTGTTGTAACAAGTTGACACTGGCTTATGCTTCACAAGGCTTTGCGTGTATGCAACATGGCCGTAGTCTACTGGAAATGTCGATGTAGTGCAATTGATATAACCAAGCAAAATCTTGATTTTGAGTACATTGCTACTTCAGAATATTTTATTAAAGTTGTGCTCTGACATGAAATAGAAACTGACTCCTACTGAACATGATGAAGAATTTAACATTTTGGAGTGCATTTTGTACCTGTTGACCTTGTTACAAAGCCTGAACTACTCATCTGCCAGTGGAAGTAGACTCTGCTTTCACTTACACAGGCAAGATTTTCTTGCTTCACTTAGAGACTGCACACAGTCTGTGCTGTCAGTATTTGGAAGCTTGCTGAGCTCAGCATTCCACTGTCCCATTGAAGTTGATTGAACTCACCATGAAAAGGCAAGTTTCCCATACAGAACTTAATGCCCTTGCATGAACGGACAGGATGAAGTGTCAATCTTAGACGTCTTTTCTCTTTGAACTGCCATGAACTGATACAATTTTCCTGTTTCGCCTTTGGGTTAGTTGTCAGGGTTTGTATGCAGTCTGTGTGGTGTGACATGGCGCTGGGTTTTCCACTTTCCATTGCTCATATCTGTGCTGTCCAGATAGCTGTGCTGTGCTGCACAGGTATCTGTGCTGTGCTGTACAGGTGTCTGTGCTGTCCAGATAACTGAGCTGTGCTGTCCAGGTGTCTGTGCTGTCCAGATAACTGTGCTGTGCTGTACAGATGTCTGTGCTGTCCAGATAACTGTGCTGTGCTGTACAGGTGTCTGTGCTGTCCAGATAACTGTGCTGTGCTGAACAGGTGTCTGTGCTGTCCAGATAACTGTGCTGTGCTGTACAGGTGTCTGTGCTGTCCAGATAACTGTGCTGTGCTGAACAGGTGTCTGTGCTGTCCAGATAACTGTGCTGTGCGGTACAGGTGTCTGTGCTGTCCAGATAACTGTGCTGTGCTGAACAGGTGTCTGTGCTGTCCAGATAACTGTGCTGTGCGGTACAGGTGTCTGTGCTGTCCAGATAACTGTGCTGTGCTGTACAGGTGTCTGTGCTGTCCAGATAACTGTGCTGTGCGGTACAGGTGTCTGTGCTGTCCAGATAACTGTGCTGTGCTGTACAGGTGTCTGTGCTGTCCAGATAACTGTGCTGTGCTGTACAGGTGTCTGTGCTGTCCAGATAACTGTGCTGTGCGGTACAGGTGTCTGTGCTGTCCAGATAACTGTGCTGTGCTGTACAGGTGTCTGTGCTGTCCAGATAACTGTGCTATGCGGTACAGGTGTCTGTGCTGTCCAGATAACTGTGCTGTGCTGTACAGATGTCTGTGCTGTCCAGATAACTGTGCTGTGCTGTCCAGGTGTCTGTGCTGTCCAGATAACTGTGCTGTGCTGCACAGGTGTCTGTCCTGTCCAGATAACTGTGCTGTGCTGTACAGGTATCTGTGCTGTCCAGATAACTGTGCTGTGCTGTCCAGGTGTCTGTGCTGTGCTGTACAGGTGTCTGTGCTGTGCTGTACAGGTGTCTGTGCTGTGCTGTACAGGTGTCTGTGCTGTGCCGTCCAGGTGGCTGTGCTGTGCTGTCCCGATAACTGCTGTGCTGTACAGGTGTCTGTGCTGTGCTGTGCTGTACAGGTGTCTGTGCTGTGCTGTATGAGTGTCTGTGCTGTGCTGTACAGGTGTCTGTGCTGTGCTGTATGAGTGTCTGTGCTGTGCTGTACAGGTGTCTGTGCTGTGCTGTATGAGTGTCTGTGCTGTGCTGTTCAGGTGTCTGTGCTGTGCTGTATGAGTGTCTGTGCTGTGCTGTACAGGTGTCTGTGCTGTGCTGTATGAGTGTCTGTGCTGTGCTGTTCAGGTGTCTGTGCTGTGCTGTGCTGTACAGGTGTCTGTGCTGTGCTGTATGAGTGTCTGTGCTGTGCTGTACAGGTGTCTGTGCTGTGCTGTGCTGTACAGGTGTCTGTGCTGTACAGGTGTCTGTGCTGTGCTGTATAGGTGTCTCTGTTCTCCACATAACTGTGCTGTGCTGTACAGGTGTCTGTGCTGTGCTGTCCAGGTGGCTCTGCTGTGCTGTCCAGATAACTGTGCTGTGCTGTACAGGTGTCTGTGCTGGGCTGTCCAGGTGGCTGTGCTGTGCTGTCCAGATAACTGTGCTGTGCTGAACAGGTGGCTGTGCTGTGCTGTGCTGTACAGATGTCTATGCTGTGCTGTACAGGTGTCTCTGCTGTTCAGATAACTGTGCTGTGCTGTCCAGGTGTCTGTGCTGTGCTGTACAGATGTCTATGCTGTGCTGTATAGGTGTCTCTGCTGTGCTGTACAGGTGTCTCTGCTGTTCAGATAACTGTGCTGTGCTGTCCAGGTGTCTGTGCTGTGCTGTACAGATGTCTATGCTGTGCTGTATAGGTGTCTCTGCTGTTCAGATAACTGTGCTGTGCTGTACAGGTGTCTGTGCTGTGCTGTCCAGGTGTCTGTGCTGTGCTGTCCAGGTGTCTGTGCTGTGCTGTCCAGGTGTCTGTGCTGTGCTGTACAGGTGTCTGTGCTGTGCTGTACAGGTGTCTGTGCTGTGCTGTACAGGTGTCTGTGCTGTGCTGTCCAGGTGTCTGCTGTGCTGTCCAGGTGTCTGTGCTGTGCTGTCCAGGTGTCTGTGCTGTGCTGTCCAGGTGTCTGTGCTGTGCTGTCCAGGTGTCTGTGCTGTGCTGTACAGGTGTCCGTGCTGTGCTGTACAGGTGTCTGGGCTGTGCTGTGCTGTGCTGTACAGGTGTCTGTGCTGTGTTGTACAGGTGTCTATGCTGTGCTGTGCTGTGCTGTGCTGTAAAGGTGTCTGCTGTGCTGTCCAGGTGTCTGTGCTGTGCTGTGCTGTGCTGTCCAGGTGTCTGTGCTGTGCTGTACAGGTGTCTGTGCTGTGCTGTACAGGTGCCTGTGCTGTGCTGTACAGGTGTCTATGCTGTGCTGTGCTGTACAGGTGTCTGTGCTGTGCTGTACAAGTGGCTGTGCTGTGCTGTCCAGGTGTCTCTGCTGTGCTGTCCAGGTGTCTCTGCTGTGCTGTACAGGTGTCTCTGCTGTTCAGATACCTGTGCTGTGCTGTCCAGGTGTCTGTGCTGTGCTGTCCAGGTGTCTGCTGTGCTGTACTGTGCTGTACAGGTGTCTGTGCTGTACAGGTGTCTGTGCTGTGCTGCCCAGGTGGCTGTGCTGTACAGGTGTCTGTGCTGTGCTGTACAGGTGTCTGTGCTGTGCTGTACAGGTGTCTCTGCTGTGCTGTACAGGTGTCTCTGCTGTTCAGATAACTGTGCTGTGCTGTACAGGTGTCTGTGCTGTGCTGTACAGGTGTCTGTGCTGTGCTGTATAGGTGTCTCTGCTGTGCTGTGTAGGTGTCTCTGCTCTCCAGATAACTGCGCAGTGCTGTACAGGTGTCTCTGCTATCCAGATAACTGTGCTGTGCTGTCCAGGAGGCTGTGCTGTACAGGTGTCTGTGCTGTGCTGTACAGGTGTCTGTGCTGTGCTGTATAGGTGTCGCTGCTGTGCTGTGTAGGTGTCTCTGCTCTCCAGATAACTGCGCAGTGCTGTACAGGTGTCTCTGCTATCCAGATAACTGTGCTGTGCTGTCCAGGAGGCTGTGCTGTACAGGTGTCTGTGCTGTGCTGTACAGGTGTCTGTGCTGTGCTATACAGGTGTGTGTGCTGTGCTATACAGGTGTCTGCTGTGCTGTACAGGTGTGTGTGTGTGCTATACAGGTTACTGTGCTGTACAGGTTTGTGTACTATGCAGAGATGGAGAAGGGCTCTACCTGTGCTGTGTGCTGTGCTGTACAGGTGTCTGTGCTGTGCTGTGCAGGTGTGTGTGCTATACAGGTGTCTGCGCTGTGCTGTACAGGTGTCTGTGTTATACAGGTGTGCATTCTGTACAGGTAGAGTACTATACAGGTGTGCATTCTGTACAGGTAGAGTACTATACAGGTGTGCATTCTGTACAGGTAGAGTACTATACAGGTGTGCATTCTGTACAGGTAGAGTACTATACAGGTGTGCATTCTGTACAGGTAGAGTACTATACAGGTGTGCATTCTGTACAGGTAGAGTACTATACAGGTGTGCATTCTGTACAGGTGGAGTACTATACAGGTGTCCATTCTGTACAGGTAGAGTACTATACAGGTGTGCATTCTGTACAGGTGGAGAAGGGCTCTACCTGTGCTGTGTGGGGACTGGGTGCGGTGGGGCTGGCAGTCATCATGGGCTGCAAGAAGGCGGGGGCCGCCCGCATCATCGGCGTCGACATCAACTCTGACAAGTTTGTCACGGGTGAGCTTTTCATCTGTGGGAGGCTCTCATCAGACTTGACCTGTCTTGCTGTAAAACCTTTGTTAGGTTTTCCTTTTGTGTCCTCTGGGTTTTAGTTGCTCCTGAACATGTGGATAACATTTGAGCTTTTTGTTAGTAGATAATTCTTTTCTTATCGTGCCCATCATTTGACTTGGTGGATGTTTTAGTTTTCTTTTATGAGTGTTTTTAGAAATCAACAGGGCTTGTATGGATTTTCCAGAAAGTCTAATTTGGGGATAGTCCCTGCTTGCAGTTGTCAGTTCATGTCAACTGTTGGTTTACACTGTGTAAATTCAGCCTTACCCATACTACAGTGACCTTGTACTACAGTGACCTTGTACTACAGTGACCTTGTACTACAGTGACCTTGAACTACAGTGACCTTGTACTACAGTGACCTTGTACTACAGTGACCTTGTACTACAGTGACCTTGTACTACAATGAACATCTGCATCGATGATATCTTCAAATGAGTTTTTGCAGTGGTATTTCATTCTGAGTCACAGTACCTTGTTGTCACCATGGGTAGGAAAACGGGGTGTCGTGTTTTCTGATGTCTGAATGCTGGGTGATTCCAGATGGCGGAGTTGTTGATCCTGTATGGCAAGTTACAAGTTGTGTTCACTAGCTGTTTGGAGGATAATTTGGTGTGTGCGTGTGTGCGTGTGTGTGTTTCTGTCTGTGTCTGTGAGTGTTTGTGTGTCTGTGTGTGTGTGTATGTCTGTGTGTGTGTGTCGGTGTGTGTGTGTCTGTGCTGTGTGTCTTTGTGTGTGTGTGTGTATGTGTGTAAGATTTTGATTGGCACTTTGTCACTATGCAGCCAACCAGAAAATCATGTACCCAAGTTTCTACTGCCTGATTGTTTCTTGCAGCAAGGTGTTTAGGGTTGTATTCTGGAACTCTTTAATTCCAGCAGCCATCTCTGTTTAGAATAGCAGCAGTCGGTGAAATGACTGTGTTGTCAGCTATGTCGATTGTTTTTCTAGGCAATGCAAATTTTTTGTCGTCTTGATTTATACATTTCACAAACTAATTGTGTTTAGTTTTTAATGTATGCATCACACAACCCTTTCATTGGTCTTGTAAAAGTAGAACAATTTCTCTCAAAGGAGCTTTGAAACAGCAATAAAATATGACCATGCTCATTCACGTCTTGCAGCCAAGCAGTTTGGCGCCACCGAGTGCCTCAACCCCAAGGACCACGACAAACCCACGTCCCAGGTGCTGGTGGACTTGACAGACGGCGGCTGTGACTTCACCTTCGAGTGCATCGGCAACGTCAAAACCATGGTGGGTTGAGTGTATTGGCAGTGACAAAACCATGGTGGGTTGAGTGTATTGGCAGTGACAAAACCATGGTGGGTTGAGTGTATTGGCAAAGACCAAACCTTGGTGGATTGAGTGTATTGGCAGTGACAAAACCATGGTGGGTTGAGTGTATTGGCAGTGACAAAACCATGGTGGGTTGAGTGTATTGACAAAGACAAAACCATGGTGGGTTGAGTGTATTGGCAGTGACAAAACCATGGTGGGTTGAGTGTATTGGCAGTGACAAAACCATGGTGGGTTGAGTGTATTGACAAAGACAAAACCATGGTGGGTTGAGTGTATTGGCAGTGACAAAACCATGGTGGGTTGAGTGTATTGGCAGTGACAAAACCATGGTGGGTTGAGTGTATTGGCAGTGACAAAACCATGGTGGGTTGAGTGTATTGGCAAAGACAAAACCATGGTGGGTTGAGTGTATTGACAAAGACAAAACCATGGTGGGTTGAGTGTATTGACAAAGACAAAACCATGGTGGGTTGAGTGTATTGGCAGTGACAAAACCATGGTGGGTTGAGTGTATTGGCAGTGACAAAACCATGGTGGGTTGAGTGTATTGGCAAAGACAAAACCATGGTGGGTTGAGTGTATTGACAAAGACAAAACCATGGTGGGTTGAGTGTATTGGCAGTGACAAAACCATGGTGGGTTGAGTGTATTGGCAAAGACCAAACCTTGGTGGATTGAGTGTATTGGCAGTATCAAAACCATGGTGGGTTGAGTGTATTGGCAAAGACAAAACCATGGTGGGTTGACTGTATTGGCAAAGACCAAACCTTGGTGGATTGAGTGTATTGGCAGTGACAAAACCATGGTGGATTGAGTGTATTGACAAAGACAAAACCATGGTGGGTTGAGTGTATTGGCAGTGACAAAACCATGGTGGGTTGAGTGTATTGGCAAAGACAAAACCATGGTGGGTTGAGTGTATTGGCAGTGACAAAACCATGGTGGGTTGAGTGTATTGGCAAAGACAAAACCATGGTGGGTTGAGTGTATTGGCAGTGACAAAACCATGGTGGGTTGAGTGTATTGACAAAGACAAAACCATGGTATGTTGAGTGTATTGGCAGTGACAAAACCATGGTGGGTTGAGTGTATTGGCAGTGACAAAACCATGGTGGGTTGAGTGTATTGGCAGTGACAAAACCATGGTGGGTTGAGTGTATTGACAAAGACAAAACCATGGTGGATTGAGTGTATTGGCAGTGACAAAACCATGGTGGGTTGAGTGTATTGGCAGTGACAAAACCATGGTGGGTTGAGTGTATTGGCAGTGACAAAACTATGGTGGGTTGAGTGTATTGGCAGTGACAAAACCATGGTGGGTTGAGTGTATTGGCAGTGACAAAACCATGGTGGGTTGAGTGTATTGGCAGTGACAAAACCATGGTGGGTTGAGTGTATTGGCAGTGACAAAACCATGGTGGGTTGAGTGTATTGGCAAAGACAAAACCATGGTGGATTGAGTGTATTGGCAGTGACAAAACTATGGTGGGTTGAGTGTATTGGCAGTGACAAAACCATGGTGGGTTGAGTGTATTGGCAGTGACAAAACCATGGTGGGTTGAGTGTATTGGCAGTGACAAAACCATGGTGGGTTGAGTGTATTGGCAAAGACCAAACCTTGGTGGATTGAGTGTATTGACAAAGACAAAACCTTGGTATGTTGAGTGTATTGGCAAAGACCAAACCATGGTGGGTTGAGTGTATTGGCAGTGACAAAACCATGGTGGGTTGAGTGTATTGGCAGTGACAAAACCATGGTGGGTTGAGTGTATTGACAAAGACAAAACCATGATGGATTGAGTGTATTGGCAGTGTCAAAACCACATTGGGTTGTGTATTGGCAGTGTCAAGACCATGGTGAGTTGAGTGTATTGGCAAAGACTAAACTATGGTGGGTTGAGTGTATTGGCAAAGACATAACCATGGTGAGTCACTATTTTACTGCATTGGGATACAACTGCCTCAACTTTTTGGCATCTGGCTACAGAAATCTAGATTGAAGCAGTCAGTTGAAGCATGCAGTTGAGAGTTAGAAACCCTCTTTGCTGAGAAACGCATGTAGCTTTGCTCCTGTGCGCTCTCATTGCACTCCTTGTTGCCTTGTGGGAAATGTTCGTTGAGAAAAACGAATTGATTCTTTATTTGGTAGAATACCTCATCATTTGACCTACTCTCGGCCTACTTATTATAGCGTGTACATGTATGTTTCCTCCTCTCCAACACACAGTCTGCCATCCTACATAATATGTTTCCATCTCTTCACAGCGCGAGGCGCTGGAGGCGTGCCACAAGGGCTGGGGTGTGTCCACCATCATCGGGGTGGCTGCTGCGGGCCAGGAGATCTCCACCCGACCCTTCCAGCTGGTCACTGGCCGAGTGTGGAAAGGCTCTGCATTTGGAGGTCAGTGACCGGTGGCCCTGGTCAGGAGATGTGTGGACGGCACTGGAGGAGCTGATGCAGAGGCATCCCACGTGCCGTGCTTAGTGTCGCTCTTGACCAGTTTGAAGACGAGTGACAAAGGCATTTTAAAAAATAGTCAGGTTTCCTGAAGTGTGGGTTCAGGGTCAGAATTGACCCACCGCGTCTCCCTACGCGATTCGTAAGAGGCGAATAACTAGGGACACCGTGACTTGATTTGCGTGTACTCTAAACTGTTCTAGTGATTTTCGTGCTTACTAGCCTTACATAGCCTACAGAGGCTGACAGGCCGTAAAACACCATCAATCCAATCCAATCCTGAAGTGTCAACTGGCATCTCATGTGAGAAACTAAATGGACTGTGTGAAGGAATCCTTAGAAAGGTTCATGTTGATTCTCCCTCTTTTTACCTTCGGCCAAGGAGGTGATTTTTTTACCCTTGACTCCTTTGTTTGTTCGTTAGGTATTCAACTAAAAAAGTTCAAAATGAATTCTGATGAAATTTATTCCAAGGTCAGGGTGTCACCCAAGGAGCAGTCCATCACACTGTGGATGTTATCAGTTATGTCATTATGGAATTACAATCATAAAGAGAAATTGTATCACTCATCACGAAGTCGATGACGTCAAACTATTGATGGCACCTGCATATGCGTTCTGCACTCGGAGACCTCCAGCAGACGCAAAAATGAACGAAACTACACAGGTCATGGAAGAGACATGGTGGTGTCCATGGTGGTGTCCTTGGTGTCCGTGTCCTTGGTGGTGTCCTTGGTGTCCGTGTCCTTGGTGGTGTCCTTGGTGGTGTCCGTGTCCTTGGTGGTGTCCTTGGTGGTGTCCGTGTCCTTGGTGGTGTCTGTGTCCTTGGTGGTGTCCTTGGTGGTGTCCGTGTCCTTGGTGGTGTCCGTGACCTTGGTGGTGTCCGTGTCCTTGGTGTCCGTGTCCTTGGTGGTGTCCTTGGTGGTGGTTTGTGCTCCCAGAGTGCTCTCTAGTTTAATTTTGATTACTTGACTGCTAAGTGCTAGTATTAATTACTAACAAAACTGTTCTCACCCATTGGTCTCATTGCATTAGCAAAAAAGTCTTTCATATGTATTCATCACCTGTGCAACTGTTTTCATCACCTTTTTCTATTTGGGTAGGTATTCCTGGCATCTCCATCCAATACCCTCACCCTTTTTTCCACGCAAAGGGGGTGTGATAGGGAATGCATGTTGTGTTTGTGCACTGCAGGCTGGAAGAGTCGGGACAGCGTGCCCAAGCTGGTGGAGGAATACATGCGCAAGGAGCTGAAGGTGGATGAGTTCGTGACCTTCACCCTGCCCTTGGAGAAAATCAACGAGGCCTTTGACCTGATGCATGCTGGCAAGAGGTGAGGACAGCTTCCCCTGGGAGTTCCCTCCCTTACTCTGACATGGCTTCTTGGAATTTGTATTTCTACACCTGCTGCTCATGCCGTTATCATGACAATGTTAATGTGCAGTTTTGTTCTTCGATTTCTGCTTATTTGAATCGCCACTTGTACTTATCTCATTAGTTTATGGTTTTACCTCTTATGTCTGATGAAGACTTTCTGGGAGAAAATTTGCATCTTGTATCCTATCATCTCTATTTTAACTTGTCCTCTTTTAATTAGGATCAAGAACTTTTACCAATGCATTTCGTGTCATGTCAGATCATCAGGATGATTTGCTTCTTGTGTGATGTCTGGTAAGAGATACCTGTTTGTCCATTTGTTTGTCTCTGACCAGTGTAGAGTCCATTGGAATTGTCAAACCTGTCATGCAGTCTTTTTCTTCCTGGCTCCAAGACTCTGGGTGCTGAAGCCGTTGCAGGTTGCAGTCTTTCCGTATTGACAGCCATCAGTTGGTCATCTGGACTGCTGTGGTGGACTTAAAGAAAACGTGTAGAATTGAAACTTTTTCATGACAACATTGTCGTTATTTTGCCATGTAAAATCAATGGCACACAAGCCCGTTGAGTTCCTGTTGCTCATGCTTGTTTCATTTTGCTTCTTTGCAGCATCCGCTCTGTCATCCAGTTGGCCTGAGTGCTGACCCGAGCACTGTCCAGCAGAGTGGGCGCGTCTCTGGTCCCCATGCATTTACTTTTCTTGTTGCAATTTGTCCAGTTCAGCACAAGCATTTACCACAAGGATTCCTGGTCCATTTCTCCTGATGGTTATTATGATACGGGTGCAAATTGAAAATCTGATGTGAAATTTGTTGCAATTGTTTTACAAAAGATACAATTTCTTTTTCATTTTGTTGATTAATGATGTCCAATCTTAAAATAATTAATATGGAATGGAGTTAAATCACATTTTCCCAGAGCTTTAACGCTTATTTTGGTGAAATAAAGTGCTCTTATAGCTATGGTTTTGTTACTTTGCTCTCTCTCAGTCGTCACTCACAGGAAGTATTGCAACAGACCTCATTGGGTGATTATTTCTTAGATACACAAGCATGCTTTGGGGTTGGACGATGTGCGAGGCACAGTGCCATGGTTCTATCCCTGGGACGGGAAGAATCTGGGTTTATTTAAATGATCTACTATATATATCAGTTCCTGGCAGCCTGAGTAAGAGATGTTTGAACAAATCAATCCTGGGTTATGTTAAGATAGAATTTGAAGAAGTATATCAAATATGCAGGGTTTAACATACAGAACCGAAGCCCTGCGTGGGACAGACAGGAAAAAATGTAAGACCACAGGCAGGGACTGAACCCGCAACCTTTTGGTTATCGCCCAAAATGCTCTCCCCTTTTACATGAGTACACGGCCAGCCCCTCAGCCTATACTCACTTGTTGAAACCATGTCTTTCGACAGGTGGAAATAGGCGAGCATGCTTTGGGGTTGGACGATGTGTGAGGCGCAGTGCTGTGGTTGGTTCTATCCCTGGAAGGGGAGGAATCGGGGTTTATTTAAATATCTTAGGGATGGTGATGTGAAGTGAGCTGCTGGAAGTTGCAAGGGCTGCGTGGTGTTACAGTTGCGGGTGAAACTGACTACATTCACATTCAAGGGGGAAAAAAGTGGTTACAGTAACCTGACCAGCCCTATTTTTTTCTGCCGACCCTGAACTTTTTATAATCATGAAAAGAAAAAAAATGAAGGTAAACATTGAACTGCATGCTGACCCATCTTCCCTGCCCAATGAGTATGAGCATTGTCCCATCTTCCCTGCCCAATGAGTATGAGCACTGTCCCATCTTCCCTGCCCAATGAGTATGAGCACTGTCCCATCTTCCCTGCCCAATGAGTATGAGCACTGTCCCATCTTCCCTGCCCAATGAGTATGAGCACTGTCCCATCTTCCCTGCCCAATGAGTATGAGCACTGTCCCATCTTCCCTGCCCAATGAGTATGAGCACTTGGGGAATCTGCTATTTATGGCTTTAGAAATTTTATGTTAAAATAAATCTACTGTATACATTTCTTGAAAGACACAAACACACACAAATAATGTGCACAGGCTGAATCTGGCCTCATGAGAAAAAAGAGAACAAGTTCAGGCCTTCCTACTGACCCATTTTTGAGTGCGTGGCCATGTTGATTAACCACAACTTTTTCAGAAGGAGCCTTGGCAAGCAAACGAGGCATAAAGTAGATCAAGAAATGTGCAATATTTTATTCCATAAGATGGCCACGGTCAAAAGGCCAATGGAAAATGTAGCAGTAATATAAATGGTTGAAAAGAGTACAAGTCTCAGGAGAGCGGTAGTAAAAGCAAACCTGGCAATTGAGTAGACAAAGAAGAGAAGGCGAGGGAACTGATGATGGAATTGTGGGCCGAGGGGGCATTATATCTGGACAGGCAAACTTTGATATGAAAAAACCCACTACAACTGCCTGACTTTTGTTAAAGCCTATTTACAGCTTCTGTAATCGGATGCCTTTTCTTTCCATGGGATGTTTTTCTTGGAGGAAACCATGTTTACAAGAGTGCACCTGGGACCTGTTAGGAACTGGTGTCCTCAAACGAGGGCAGCAACCCAAGGTTGACATGAACCAGTCCAAGCATGGAAGGGAGACTTGATTTGTAAGGTTCCACCTCTCCCTGGCCCTCCTTTCTTTGCCACCCAACAGTGGCATAGGCAGGGTCTCCTGTTTTCCTGCTGAAATGCAATGGTCTCCATTTCATGGGTACATGGGAAATATCAGGCATTACTTTCCCCAGGCAGGCAAAGAAGGGGGTGGTGGGACAGCTTCAACGTGTAGCAAATCCTGATAGCAGGCATTCGTCTAATACAGAGGTAAATGACAATCATACCTACTTATAAACTGCAGTAAACTGATGCGAGGTTAGCGTAAACATTGACTACTCCAATATCACAGCTGTACAAGAAGGTACTGCATAAGCATTGGTAGATTTGTTTTTAAAAAAATGCATTCTCTCGACTGCATGCCAATTAAAGGCATGAAAAATACATCACAAACTATCTAGCTTTCATCAAAAGACAGTTTTGAGGTATAGAGATTAAAGGGTGGGCTAAAGCAGCAGAATGTTCAGTGACTCACTTTTTTTTCAGCAAGTAAGTAAAATTTATTAATGGATTTTGTCAAAAATTGATGTACAGTGATTTTATTTGTCCTTTTTTTTAATACTTAAAAAAGCTTTCATGAAATGACAAATATTGTGACACACAGTCACACATGCACATTTCTCCAAAACAACACAAGAAGGGCAAAGCCCATACGACTCACATGCTTGACCTTGACCTTTATATGACCTTGACCTTCAGGTGACCTTCCAGGTCAAGGTCAAACAACTAAACCTACCAATGACATCATACACTAAGAAATGCTTTACACATTTTTCCTACCAAAATACATGTGACCTTGACCCAACGTCAAGGTCATGCAACACAAAGCTGTTAATTCAAGACATAGGAAGCACAATGGTGCTTATTGGCACTTTCTACCATGAGATATAGTCACTTTTAGTGGTTCACTACCCCATTTTGGTCACATTTCATAAGGGTCAAAGTGACCTTGACCTTGATGATATATGACCAAATGTGTCTCATGATGAAAGTATAACATGTGCCCCACATAATTATTAAGTTTGAAACAGTTATCTTCCATAGTTCAGGGTCAAGGTCACTTCAAAATATGTATACAATCCAACTTTGAAGAGCTCCTGTGACCTTGACCTTGAAGCAAGGTCAACCAAACTGGTATCAAAAGATAGGGCTTGCTTTGACCTATATACCACTTGTAGCTAAGGTCGCCATTCTCAATAACGTGGGAGAAAATTGGGAAAATGTGAAAAATGACTGTTTTTGAGACCACATTTATGGCTCCTGTGACCTTGACCTTGAAGCAAGGTCAAGTCACTGTGTATGTTTTTTGAGGCCTTGTCATCATACACCATCATGCCACATTTGGTATTGATAGACTTAATAGTCTCAGAGAAAAATCCAACGTTTAAGTTTTTTACGCCCGGACGGACGGACGGACGGACGGACGGACGACACGGCTCAGTACATAGACTCACTTTTGCTTCGCATGTGAGTCAAAAATGATAACAGGTAATGCACATATATGTACACACACAAAGTGCCTTGATAACCAACTGCAAAATGATGTGCAGCAACATGACAAAAACACATCCTCCTGCTCAAATTGGCTTTTCAAAAGAAATTAAAATGGTGTGAGGATGACACATCGTGGAGTGTAAATACAACCTGTTCAATGGTTCAGGCAAGATGGCTAGTGTCATATCCTAGACCGTAGAGTATCCTAAAACGTAGAGCGTGACCTACTTGCATATTATTAGCATGACGAAATATGGGTTTTCATCGTTTTCTTTCACCTTATTACCAGATCAAATGGTACTTTCCTCTAGAAATGTTTGTGTAATCACACACAGCAAAGACACAAATCTTTGGGTCTGAGATTTCATAAAACGCTCACCGTTACAACCGGCTAATCACAGTTAAGATAACAAGAGTAGGCGGGGGAAAGTCAACTCTGCGGGGCATTGTCCAATCACAAGATTTGGCCGGTGAACACGTCATGTTAATAATATGCAAGTAGGTCACGCTCTACGATTTAGGATACTCAACTACGGTTTAGGATATGACACTAGCACTAAAGACAACACAATCTATCAAGAGTCCAACATCTACCCTTGCCCAGATGTCTGCATGATGTGCAGCAAGTTGTATGGGAGTTGCAATCTGCAGCCCTGTTTCATTTCAGTATGGGGACATAAAGCTCCAACTAGTTGAGATTTAACCCTGTAGGTGTTAAAGGGGAAGCCAAATTTCCTTCTCAGCAGGTGGTCTGGCCGAGTTGTTGCCAACTGCTAAAGTTTCCAGGTGAAGCGGGGTTAATGAAACAGGTACATGTTGGGACCAGAGCAGCTGCTGAATGGGAATTTCAGCAGAAATGTCCACCCTGTATCACTTCTACTAGGGTTAAACCTTCACTTCCTGTGATTGTTTTCGTAGGGTCTGTCTATTTTTGGAAGATGCTTTATCACTTACACTTCTTTTTACAGTTAAGTGTTTTGCCTACTAGAAACACACAGTTAATATAAAGTATGTTTGTGTACTCTTGCAAGACAACTTCCTGCTGTAGTTTACCCAGGGAGAACTACAAACTCACCACTAAAGAAAAAGACAAGTGAAAGTTTCCATCAGCAAATGCTAACTGGATTTTCCCAAGGGAAGTGAGGAATTACCGGCAATTTGAAATCCAGCCATGATACACACACATTTGAAAGGCTATGAGATGTACAAGTACAAGCAGATAACATTCAAACATCCACTTGTCTACATCAGGTGCAACATATAGCCTGAGCAGGTCAGTGATCCCCTTGTCCACTGCAACTGGGACTGCCAGGTTTTTAGTGTCAACTTCAGCAGCTCAGCCAGGGACAGCCGCTGGCAGCCAGAGGGGCTCCCTAGTGGGGGGGGGGGGGGGGGGGGGGGGGCTCAAGGGGTGGGAGGGTGGAGCATCAGGACTACTCCATATTAAGGTTGTTAAGTGCTGATTTTTTAAAACATAGTTCACAGAAATGTGTGTTCCATCACTAAGACGGCTCATCCATGTTAAGGCCACCAAACCCCAGTGTTCTTCCCTAGGAGGCATCTTCATGCTGTGTAATTTTTCCACAAAGAAAAAGACCAACACCTATTCTTCTCCGAAGAATGAACTGACATGACTATCTCCTGTGATTTTGACTGTGCACCTTGAGATATTGACACCAACTGCTTTCGCCATGCATTGGAATTGGGTGGTTATTTCCTGATGCCCAAATATGTTGAATGTCAAAGAAAAATACACACCAATACAACTGCATTCACCATGGGTGAAAGCAGCAACGTAGTTTCCTGACTCCACACCTTGAAATTCACAAACCCTGCCCCCCAGCTGACCCTGGTTGAGAGACTGAAAAGCCCGGAGTTGCAGCTTAGCTGACGAGGAAGGATGCTCAGGTTTAGCCCCATGTACACGCTTGACTGCATACTCCTCAGGTGCCAACAAAGCTAGGAGTAACAAAGGGCCACATTCTGCTCACAATGATGACAGGATATAAGCAACAAGCAGTAAAAATTACATACAAAATGGAATTATCACAGATCAATATTGTTGTGTCAACTTGCGGGATAACTCTTTCCTCCCAGTTTTCGCCTATGTTTTACAGTAAAAATATTGCTGCCAAGGCAACCTCTAACAACAATCAAAGCACCATCAAAGGTGACTATCACATTTATGAAAGAACTATGGTGGGGCAGACAGTAGCTTCAACTGTGTAACCAGGATGGTAAACAAGGCATAGGAGTCACTGGAACAGTTTTCTCGCCAACACTGATCAAAGCTGTTGGGCAGATAAGTATGAAAGTTTTCCGTAATTCTACACAAAAGTAAAATATCACTTATCTAAGCCATAACCAGGCTGTTTTCTTTGAAATAAGTATATAAACATGAACAACTTGTGGTTGCAAAGTCTGATGATGTTTTTCTGACACTTAGTAACTGACTTGGCCTAGTTTTCTCATGCACCGTCACAAACAGCAGAATGCAAGCGGCTGCAGAGAGGACATGAGGAATAGGTATTACAGACTTTCTTCATCCAGAAAGTCCAGTGAGGGCGTTTGGGACACTGTTGTTTATCAACTTGTGGAACAACTCCACTCCCAGTTTTTGCCATCAAGTTTTATAACAAACTATTTCCACTTCAGCAACAATGCACACATGTCAAAGCACGTTCAACTATGATAATAAAAAAGTATTTATAAAAACAACCACGATGGGGTGCAGAATTGCTGCAACAATTAGCCACACATCAAATGTAAACATGTTCCCGTTGTCAGCCTGTCCCAGACTCAGATGCTTGTCACTTTAAACATTTCATGATATGATTTCCTATTAATACGTTTCCCCATAAGGAATATTTTCCTTGCAATTGCAGTTTATATCTTTACTTATCCCATTGTACATGTTGCCACTATATTAAACCCCAGAGCCTGTATGTTTTTCAATATTACACCGTTGCTCTTTTGACTTACTTAAGATTGGGTCAAAACTGGATCCAAGAAATGAATGCTGGTCAGCTGATCCATTTGCTCCATCTTGTCATCGGTCCTTGAAATATCTCCATCACAACAGCAACATACTGTGACAAAAATGTCATTTAAAAATCATAATATAACATGTTGGCGATCCTTTTAGATTTGATCCAACTAATAATTCCATGCTTGATCCAAGTATTAATGTCTGTTGTCCAATGCTCATGGGCAAAAGTCTCATGAACCAGAAAATGGAGGCTGAGGCTTAACTTGCAAGGGGCCAGTGATTGTTCAATCAAGCCATTAATTAAACTGACAGTCTTCAATTCAAAATAACACGAGAAAAACAAATTTGTTTTTATCTCCTGTAAGGTTCATCTGTCTCAATCCAGTGGGCGAGTTGCAAAAGTCAGCAGCAGCTGAGAAAGTTCATGTGTGGTTCATGTGTAGGTTGTCTGACAAATTCACTCTCTCTGCAGTTTAAAGTTCAAGTAGATTTCATAACAGCAAAAAATTGATGTGAAATTGAGTCCAGCACTTTTCCCTCAGTATCTCTTTATGTAGAATGATAATAGGGTTTTTGTGTTCTTTTGTTTCTTTCCTCATTGAAGTAGGTCTTTTTAGTTCCTGATAATTTTATTTTCACAGTGTGAGAGAGTAGTATCTGGTCTGTTGTTTTCACTGTCAAACACTTCCTGGTAATTTCTTTCTTCAGTAAAATCGTTTTCCCTTCATATTCCTCTTTCAGAGACTATTAGATTTTCTTACCGTTCAAAGCCCTTATTGTACAAATGGATTTAAGACACAGAACTTATTTCAATGCCTGCTCAACTGCTATTATCTCTCACTGTCGCTGTCTCTGTCTGAAACAGCAGATGTAGTTGACAAGCGCATGATCATGGCGACTGCTGGTTAGTGCAGACTGGAACTGGAGGATGAGAATGTGCAGTGGGAAACACTTCTGACATCACAAATCCAGCAACAGCAGACATCAGCTCAACAGGTCTGGGATATGACATGATAACACTTGCTATGGGGGACAAGAGCACTGAAATTGGTCACATTTACCAACTCGTCGTCGAAGAAGACCACAGGTTCCCCAACATCATCGCAAGAATCTTCACTTGAGTCGGGCGTATCTTCTCGCTTCATGAACACATCTCGGAACATTTCTGCCTTGTCGTATCCACAGATCATCACACGGCCTCTCCGCACGTAGTTGCTGTGAACATCTACTTTGTCCTCACCCTGTATGAAAACGTCCGAAAGACCGAGTCGATCCATTTCCATCAACAGCGTGTCCATGTTGATTTTGGAGGGTCGAATCGCACTGATCACGAAGAGCTGGCAATGCAACTTCTCTTTCAGCGTGACGAGAAAATCGTGCGAGACACGGCTTACCAGTTTTCCTTTTTTAATTTTGCTGGAATCGTACTCGATCACCTTGAGGGTGTTGTCCCAGTCGAAGACCACGTTCGAACCCTCGGGGATCAATCTTTCCTCTATCTGAGAAACCTCGGTGTAGCTTCGCTCATCTTGACCATTCATGGTTGTAATCGGTGTCGCGCAAAAACGTCGCTGAAGGTGAAGCTGCTGCTGATAAGAATAATAAAATCGGAAGCAAAGAAGCCGAAGGCGTAGTTACCAAGACAAAATACAGGAAGCTAGGCGGAGCACCTTCCACGCGTCTCCCATTGGTCAGATTAAACATGTGACAGTGGCTGCGCTCGATTTAACCGCCGGGATCCGCTGGCGGCGGTCTGCCGCCACGTGACCGGCTGTTTTTTTCTCTCTATCTGACCGCTATTATTCTCTCCTTTTCTCTTTTCGCCCTCTCACTCACTTTCGAATCGACAGCTTTCCTTCAATTTTCCTTAACGCCCCATAAATCACGAAGGATCTTCTCAAGGCGTCCCTACACTATTTACTAAAAAAACAAAAATGGCATTGGAGGCATGTCACTACCCCATGGATGAACTATGTTTACAAGGCCATAAAGTACGGTGACGCTGGCAACGTCGAGACATTCCCCTCTATTTTTTGAAACCATGTTAAAAAAAACAGAAACAAAGGAATTCAAATATCTCTCTCTCTCTCTCTCTCTCTCTCTCTCTCTCTCTCTCTCTCTCTCTCTCTCTCTCTTTTCTCTCTATCTCCTCTCTCTCCTGCTCTCTCTCTCTCTCTCTATCTCTCTCTCTCGCTCTCTCTCTCTCTACTCTCCTCTCTCTCTCTCTCTCTCTCTCTCTCTCTCTCTCAGGGCTGAGTGGAAAAAAGTATTTATATGCTTATCACATAAAGCTGGCTTAATAAAAATTTAGTTTTGTTTGTCTGTCTTTTTCTCTCTGTTCTCTCTCTCTCCTTTCAATTTTCTTTCTTCTGTTTCATTCTCTTTCTTTCTCTCTCAATCTTCTTTTTTTCTCTCTATCTGACCGCTATTATTCTCTCCTTTTCTCTTTTCGCCCTCTCACTCACTTTTCCCCCTCCCATTCTTTTTTCTCTTTTCTTGATTCTTTTTTCCCATTCTTTTATTGTTTGTCTCTTTTTTTCTCAAATAAAAAACTCGTATTGTTTGACTAGGTCTGAACCCCAGGATAACACTGCCAACATCCACCTTGGAAATGCAAACCTCAGTACTGAGAAGTTGTGACTGATGACAGCGTGGCACTGCTTGACAGACAAATATAAACAAATTCACCACCACAGACAAGCTAGCAGGATATGTCAGCTCCAGCAAGCAGAAAGATTGGTGAAGCGGAGTCGCTTGGATCTCGGTCATGGACAGAGAGGTGATAACGTCGCTATACCCATTCCCCTGGTGGATAGAGGCCGTGGAGACCCGCGGAATATCCTGGGGGTGATTCTTGACAGAAGTGAAAATGACAACTGCACACTGGTGACCAAACATGGAATTTTAAAAGGAGCCTACACCAGAAACGAGTTTGAACTGTGTCCAAAAAAATCCTGTTGTCTTTGAGTGAAATGAACTGTGTTAAGCACGTAAGTCTTCGAGAAGCAGTCACCCTAGGCTCCCAAAGCGGAGGACAAGGATACGTCAAGTGCAACTGTTCGGGTGCAAAGAATGAGCGACTTTTTTGGAAATTATCTCCCTTGCCGCCGCTTGGCGGCGCGTCGGCTCCAAGGGGCTTGGTTGGTACACAGTGACAAGTTCTTTCGCTTAGATTAGACCTGAGTGTTCGGTTTTTTTAAATTGTTTTTCTTGCTGTCG
>JAWQFJ010035338.1:0-5000 GCA_034096865.1 Theodoxus fluviatilis | reverse complement strand
TACCCAAACTTGAATGTCGAGGCACTATCGTGCCGTGATTGTTGCTTCATTACAGTAGTGTTCCCTCAGATAACCACGGAAGCATGGGCTCCATTTTCTGTTCCTTGGGAGTCTTTTCCTTCCTGGAGGGATGGCACCTCGTTAGGGGGCAAGCCGTAATGACAGGGTACATACGAGGCAGCCCTTCCTAATTGCAGCCAATGATAGGCCTTAGTTTTGTCACGTGGCCCATTACGTAACACCGGCAGCTTCATTACTGCTCTGATTCGATTTAAGAACCATTCCCACTCTTTCGAGCTGTGCTCTTTGGGTGGTAAGGAATGGAAAGAACTCTGACACACTTTTTGTTGGTGGAGTACCCTCCGTCAGTTTGTTCTTTTTCACTTCGCGTGCTAACACAATAAGTGAGCCAGATGGAGCTGACTGTCCAGACCAAGCCGAACGTTTTTCTGTTAACTTGTTTTTGTTCAGAATGTGAAACACGATATGCTCTGTAGGCCCAAGGTCATGGAGCTAGAGTGGGAAGCGTTAAGAAGAGGCAGCATGGGAAGGTCTGGTCAAAACTTGCGTGGAGCTGGAGGGTTGCTGGGATACGTGTGGTGTGAAGGCCACGGATGGTGGGATGATCTTCGACACGCTCGGGGTTAGAGGTGAGGGATGGCGGGATGTTGAGGGTGTCACACGTCGAATTATGAGAAGCCGGCGAGTAGGTGGCTCTAAGTTCCTGGCGATGAGGTAGGCGGCGAGCCGTTAAAGTTTGTGCCTCGTGAGTAAAGTGAACAGCGTGCAAAGCAACCGTCTAGAGTGAGAAGGGCTCACAGCGAGCACGGACGGAAGGCGTTACCATGAACTGGGACAGTTGCGTGCGTGCAAGGTGCTCGCGTGGGTCGAGGGAGGCTCACGGGAGAATTGGATAAAGGTGTAGAGGGGAGAAAAAACTAGGAGAGTGAGAAAGCGATCAGACAGGGAGGACGGCTCTGTACGTGGGTAAAGGTAAAGGTAAAGGTGTGGTTTTTTATAGCGACTTACACCCTTTGTCTGGGTCTCAAACCGCTTACACTTTACCCCCTGATCACTGGGCATCTTGATCAATCCTCACTGGTACCTCACAACAAACATAGTGACATACATTTAAGACGCACACAGTCAGGTACCAGCACCAACTCCGCTCCCTGGGGAGTATTCCAACCCGATGCTGGCGCTTGGCCGCATACAAGGGTTAATCGCTCTCTGCTCTTGAGAGGCTGGTGACGCTGTGTGGCCCATAGCGTGGACTTGTCTTGACGAGAGTCCCGACCTACGAGAGTTTGGTTTACCTGCTGGTTGTGTCCATCGAACGTTCCTCTCGAGTGAGGACAGGGAGGAAGAAAAGCAAGCAGACAGGGAGGACGGCTCTGTACGTGGGTGTCGGTAACCTTCTCTCTCTGCTCTTGAGAGGCCGGTGACGCTGTGTGGCCCACAGCGGGGACTTGTCTTGACGAGAGTCCCGACCTTCGTGAGTTCTGATATCTGTGTGTTGTGTCCATCGAACGGTTCCTTCCGAGTAAGCACGAAATTGTCGTGTCCATCGAAGTCGAGTCAATAGAGTTGATCTAACTCCTTCATGGTGCTGTGGAGATAATTTTGATTGTGGGTTGTGGGAAATTGTTGATTATAATTTGGTAGTGTGAACATTGGCAGGGGAAATTCTGTTCCATTTTGTTCCTGTATTGTTCGGTTGTATTGGTTGCCCATTGACGGGTGTTAATTGAATAGTCGGGCATATTGTGAGTAAGTGCAGGGGGAGTTGAGCCCGTTTGGTCCTGCATTGTCAGATTGATTATATTTTGTGTATTGAGAACGTTGGCAGGGAAATTCAGTTCCATTTTTTTCCTGTTTTGTCAGATTGGTGACCGTTTTGGTCTAACGATTGCAGGGGAAGTTGAGTTTTGTTTTGTGACTGCATTGCAAATCGTTTGACAGGGGAAGTACATTTCCATCTTGTATTTGTATGATATAGGTTGTGAGTGGTTAAGATAGTTGCTGGGGAGTTTTGTTTTGGTGTCAGTTCAGTGTTGTAGACCTTGTAGTGCACTGGGTGAGGTTGTCCGAAATCCCCTTGCGTTAAGGGCTGATCTTGTTTGAAACGGTCATTTTATTCTGACGGTTAATTAGAATTTTGTTCTTGTTTGGAACGATCATTCTGGTCCCTACATTTTGGTGGGATAGTTGTCGTTCTTGGTGTGAAGAGTCATTTTGTCTTTAAGACCAAGTGATTAGGGTTTGGCGCGTGTCACCCTTTCGATTTGTATTCTCTGTGTTCCTTGGTTGTGATTTTCCCCAATTGCATGCTTTGGGTTTGTGATCATTGGTTGTTGTTGTTGTTGATATCCGGTGCTCTGTAATTTATTTGATTGATCTGATTGTCAGAGGTGCCCATTGATTGCACCATTGCATGCTGCGGATTGTGTGATCATTGGGCAAGTACGATTGACAATAAATGGTTGTAGAATAAACGGTGATTGTTATTTTATTTTCGTGTATTGTCTTGTATCTTTTGATTGGATGGTGTGTTTCTCTCTCGGTGAAAGTCCGAGTAGAAAGTGACACGTGACAGAGGGAAGAGATGATGGAGTCTGGGAGTAGAAGTTGCAGGGTTATTGCTGTGGTAGGACTGTTGCAGAGGGATGTTGGAATAGAGAGCAGCTACGTCTTACAGTGTATAGGTGCTGGAATAAAGGGGGTTGGGTGTTGGGGTGGAGAATGGTGAGGTAATGTGGAATGGGCCAGTGTGGATGTGGGGTAGTGATGTTTGGGGGTAGAGGGCAGAGTAAATCCGGAGTAGAGAGAAGGGTTTGGGGGTATTTGTTAATGTAGTAAGCGGGGTGACATAGAGTTGAAGTAGAGGAACGCAGGATAGTGTGGAATAGTGTGGATGTGGATTATGGGGTAGAGGGGTTTGGGGGTAGAAGGTGGAGGGAAGAGGTGGTTGGAGTAAATGTTAGGACAGAGGTAGTGATGTGTTGGGGTAAGGGATTGCAGGGTATCGTGATGTCTGATAGTGAAATGCTAAAGTAAAACACGAAGGGTTTGTGGGTAGGGGGCCAAGCGGACTGCTGGAGTTACAAGTCGTGCTGAGCTAGAGAGGTGGATAATGGATTGCAGAATTAGGGGATAAACGACGTCATGCTATAGGAACTACTGGGCTGCTCTGTCGGGCTTCGTGGATTTTTCCCGCAATGTGTAGAGGTGAGTTGGAGTTTCAGGTACAGGGAGAACTGCGATGGTGGGTAAGGGGAGAACAGGTGGTGGAGCATAGGGTAGAGTGGGCTTTGGGGAGAGTTTGCATAGAGGTGTTGCAGTTAGGGATGGTGAGTTGTTGGAAGAGGAGATAGAGGAGGTACCTGGTGCTGGGATAGTGTAGAGTGAGATGTTGAGGTACTGTGTAGTAAGATGTTGGGTTGGGATAGTGATCAGTGTAAGGTGGTCTGCAGTAAGATGCTTGGTAGTGTGTAGGGTAACGTGTAGTGGGATTCTAGGGTAGTATGTAATAGGATTTGAGTGTAGTGCATAGTGGTATTTTAGGATAGAGTGTAGTGAACTGTTGGGGAGTGTGAAGTGGGATGTTGGGTAGTGTGTAGCGGGATGTTGGGTAGTGTGTAGTGGGATGTTGGGTAGTTTGTAGTGGGATGTTGGGTAGTGTGTAGTGGGATGCTGGGTAGTGTGTAGTGGGATGCTGGGTAGTGTGTAGTGGGATGTTGGGTAATGTGTAGTGGAATGTTGGGTAGTGTGTAGTGGGATGTTGGGTAGTGTGTAGTGGGATGTTGGGTAGTGTGTAGTGAAATGTTGGGTAGTGTGTAGTGAAATGTTGGGTAGTATGAAGTGGGATGTTGGGTAGTGTGTAGTGGGATATTGGGCAGTGTGTAGTGTAGGGTACCGTGTAGTCGAATGCTAGGGTAGTATGTAATGGGATTTTAGAGTAGTGCATAGTGATATTTTAGGATAGAGTGTAGTGAAATGTTGGGGAGTGTGAAGTGGAATGTTGGGTAGTGTGTAGTGGGATGTTGGGTAGTGTGTAGTGAGATGTTGGGGTAGTGTGTAACGGAGTGCTGGAGTAGGAGGTAGAGAGGGTTTCTGGATCCTGGGGTAGTGTAAAAGCATAGTAGGGTGTTGGGGTGCTGTGTAGCGGAGTGCTGGAGTGGGAGGCAGAAGGAGTTCATGGAAATTGGGATATTATGTGGTGGGATGTTGGGGAAATGTATAGTAGAACGTTGGGGTAGCATATATTAAAATGTTGGATAGTGTGTAATGGAGTGTTGGGGTAGTGTATAATCGGACGTTGGGGTATCATATAGTAGAATATTGGAGTAGTATGTAGTGGGGTGTTGTGGTAATGAATATTAGAACGCTGGGATAGTGTATAAAATAATGTTGGGGTAGTATGTAGTGGGGCGTTGGGGTACTGTATTGTGGAGTAGGAGTGAGACGGGGTTCCTGGAAGTTGTGGTAATGCACAATGGGATATTGAGGTAGTGTGCAGTAACATGTTGGTGTATTTGTGTAGTAGAATGCTGGGACAATGTTGTGGTAGTGTGTAGTGTTGTGATAGTTTTTAGTGGGGTGTTGGAGTTGTGAGTAGGAGGGTGTCTGGAAAAGAGGCCCTGGGATGTTGGGACAGTGTGTAGTGTTGTAGTAGTGTGTAGTGTTGTAGTAGTGTGTAGTGCTGTGATAGTGTGTGTAGTGTTGTAGTAGTGTGTAGTAGGATGTGAGGTTGTGGGGACAACGATGGTGAGAAAAGGGCCATGGCATTTTGGAATACTTGAGTGAGTGAGCGTTGGAGTGGGGGTAGAGGTGAACCGGAGTATTTGAATGCTGGCATATAGCTTGCGAGTGTGTGTGCGTGCGTGCGTGTGTGTGTGTGTGTGTGTGTGTTTGTTTGTGTGTGTGTGAGTCTGTGTGTGTCGCGAGACGCGACTTGGGCGTGATGTGATGCCATAAATGTCTACGCGTGAAGTTGCTTT
>JAWQFJ010035337.1:0-71199 GCA_034096865.1 Theodoxus fluviatilis | reverse complement strand
CTGGTTGCATGCTCTCCAGGGAGTTTTGCAGCCTGGTTGCATGCTCCCCAGGGAGTTGTGCAGCCTGGTTGCATGCTCCCAGGGAGTTTTGCAGCCTGGTTGCATGCTCCCAGGGAGTTGTGCAGCCTGGTTGCATGCTCCCCAGGGAGTTGTGCAGCCTGGTTGCATGCTCCCCAGGGAGTTGTGCAGCCTGGTTGCATGCTCCCCAGGGAGTTGTGCAGCCTGGTTGCATGCTCCCAGGGAGTTGTGCAGCCTGGTTGCATGCTCCCCAGGGAGTTGTGCAGCCTGGTTGCATGCTCCCCAGGGAGTTGTGCAGCCTGGTTGCATGCTCCCCAGGGAGTTTTGCAGCCTGGTTGCATGCTCCCAGGGGGTTGTGCAGCCTGGTTGCATGCTCCCCAGGGAGTTGTGCAGCCTGGTTGCATGCTCCCCAGGGAGTTGTGCAGCCTGGTTGCATGCTCCCCAGGGAGTTGTGCAGCCTGGTTGCATGCTCCCCAGGGAGTTGTGCAGCCTGGTTGCATGCTCCCCAGGGAGTTGTGCAGCCTGGTTGCATGCTCCCCAGGGAGTTGTGCAGCCTGGTTGCATGCTCCCCAGGGAGTTGTGCAGCCTGGTTGCATGCTCCCCAGGGAGTTGTGCAGCCTGGTTGCATGCTCCCCAGGGAGTTGTGCAGCCTGGTTGCATGCTCCCCAGGGAGTTGTGCAGCCTGGTTGCATGCTCCCCAGGGAGTTGTGCAGCCTGGTTGCATGCTCCCCAGGGAGTTGTGCAGCCTGGTTGCATGCTCCCCAGGGAGTTGTGCAGCCTGGTTGCATGCTCCCCAGGGAGTTGTGCAGCCTGGTTGCATGCTCCCCAGGGAGTTGTGCAGCCTGGTTGCATGCTCCCCAGGGAGTTGTGCAGCCTGGTTGCATGCTCCCCAGGGAGTTGTGCAGCCTGGTTGCATGCTCCCCAGGGAGTTGTGCAGCCTGGTTGCATGCTCCCCAGGGAGTTGTGCAGCCTGGTTGCATGCTCCCCAGGGAGTTGTGCAGCCTGGTTGCATGCTCCCCAGGGAGTTGTGCAGCCTGGTTGCATGCTCCCCAGGGAGTTGTGCAGCCTGGTTGCATGCTCCCCAGGGAGTTGTGCAGCCTGGTTGCATGCTCCCCAGGGAGTTGTGCAGCCTGGTTGCATGCTCCCCAGGGAGTTGTGCAGCCTGGTTGCATGCTCCCCAGGGAGTTGTGCAGCCTGGTTGCATGCTCCCCAGGGAGTTGTGCAGCCTGGTTGCATGCTCCCCAGGGAGTTGTGCAGCCTGGTTGCATGCTCCCCAGGGAGTTGTGCAGCCTGGTTGCATGCTCCCCAGGGAGTTGTGCAGCCTGGTTGCATGCTCCCCAGGGAGTTGTGCAGCCTGGTTGCATGCTCCCCAGGGAGTTGTGCAGCCTGGTTGCATGCTCCCCAGGGAGTTGTGCAGCCTGGTTGCATGCTCCCCAGGGAGTTGTGCAGCCTGGTTGCATGCTCCCCAGGGAGTTGTGCAGCCTGGTTGCATGCTCCCCAGGGAGTTGTGCAGCCTGGTTGCATGCTCCCCAGGGAGTTGTGCAGCCTGGTTGCATGCTCCCCAGGGAGTTGTGCAGCCTGGTTGCATGCTCCCCAGGGAGTTGTGCAGCCTGGTTGCATGCTCCCCAGGGAGTTGTGCAGCCTGGTTGCATGCTCCCCAGGGAGTTGTGCAGCCTGGTTGCATGCTCCCCAGGGAGTTGTGCAGCCTGGTTGCATGCTCCCCAGGGAGTTGTGCAGCCTGGTTGCATGCTCCCCAGGGAGTTGTGCAGCCTGGTTGCATGCTCCCCAGGGAGTTGTGCAGCCTGGTTGCATGCTCCCCAGGGAGTTGTGCAGCCTGGTTGCATGCTCCCCAGGGAGTTGTGCAGCCTGGTTGCATGCTCCCCAGGGAGTTGTGCAGCCTGGTTGCATGCTCCCCAGGGAGTTGTGCAGCCTGGTTGCATGCTCCCCAGGGAGTTGTGCAGCCTGGTTGCATGCTCCCCAGGGAGTTGTGCAGCCTGGTTGCATGCTCCCCAGGGAGTTGTGCAGCCTGGTTGCATGCTCCCCAGGGAGTTGTGCAGCCTGGTTGCATGCTCCCCAGGGAGTTGTGCAGCCTGGTTGCATGCTCCCCAGGGAGTTGTGCAGCCTGGTTGCATGCTCCCCAGGGAGTTGTGCAGCCTGGTTGCATGCTCCCCAGGGAGTTGTGCAGCCTGGTTGCATGCTCCCAGGGAGTTGAGACGGTGTTGGGGTGATTGAAAAGAGTAGCCCGATGACCAGGGGGTAAAGTTTGATTTGTGCACCCACGGATAGGTGGAAAGTCGCGATATAAAAAGAGCACTTTACCTCTACTTCTGATGCAGCAGCTGCAGGGGCATTAGTGTTACTGAATGACACGAGTCAAAAGATCAGACAAAATATACAACGCGCAGAATCCTATTCTGTACACCGTGTAATTATGTGGGCTGTCCACTGACAACATGACGAACCACAGTCAGTGCTAAGTATGTCTTGCCATCCCGTTGCTGAGAAAACACTTTTTGAAAAAGGTTATTATGTATGCCGTACTCCTCACACACATATATCTCCGCCCAGGCTAAGCAGAGGGAGGCACGTGTTCTGGTTTTCCGGCAGAGGCGTTGTGTAACAGATCGCGTGTTCTCCACAGCATTCTCTGTGATGTGTCAAGTGACTTTGACAGAGGCGAGATCGTGTAAATGCCTTCCGGGCAGTCTGTTTCTGTCAAGATCGAGTCCGCTAATCAGCTTGCAGTTTGGGACGAGACTGGGTGGGTGGAACGTAGAAGGGATGTGGTACAGCTGGGTGCGCTTTGTTCGTCTGCCCGAATGAATTGACTGAATCTTCGTGTTCAATTCTGGAGCAGACTCCTTGTTTGTTTCTCTCTCTCTCTCTCTCTCTCTCTCTCTCTCTCTCTCTCTCTCTCTCTCTCTCTCTCTCTCTCTCTCTCTCTCTCTCTCACACACACACACACACACACACACACACACACACACACACACACACACACACACACACTCACACAAAAGGTAAAGCTAACCCTATACCAAAATGTATAGATGATTTCCCACCTACAATACTTTCAATCCTATTAAAGCTATTTGACTCTATGCCATAAAGATATTGATTGAAAGATTATTGCATATATCAGTATGAAATTTTCTCTGTCATTCCTCGATTACAGACATCAATGTGTTCGCTGTATAATGGTCATGTTTCTTTACATGGCCATGTACAAGTGGATGTTCTGCAAGGCTCCGTATTATGTCCTCTGTTATCCTGTCTTTTTATCAGTGATCTTCCATTACACATCTCGGATAAAGAGATTACGTGCGATATGTTCAGTGATAATGTAACATTTTTAACTTCAGGCATTAGTACTAAATGTATACAAGAGTATTAGCAGTAAAATTTCAAGCAAGTCAGAATGAAATAAATGTACGTTCCTGATGAATTTCTAATCTGATAGTCATAAACAAATCAAAAACCAAACGCTTGTATTTGGTGATAACTACATGACAATAACATCAGGTCCATTTTTCATCCCTCCCATTTTTCTTTATGCTGTGCCAATGAAAAAAAGTTGTTGAACACATGATGGTTGTAATGACAAATGATGATCATTCATAATTTATTTTTTTAAGTCAGCCAATCTTTATTTTTCTCTCGAAGCTAAAACATTTCATTGACAATCAAACCTCCAGAATTTGTTTTTAATTCTCATAATGATGGCTGTAACGATACCATCCCAAAAATGACAGAACTAAATATTCTACTTTTTCTTTAACATTTACAGTTCTACCAAAACCTCCAAATGAAACAAAGGTTGCAAATGTGCCATATTATCTGATGAACTTATTCAAAGAGTATATTCTTCATGGACATGTTAACCTTATTTTACTGCTTGCGCGATTGTCCCTTGTATGCTGCCATGAGACAGCGTCGGGTTGGATAATTCCCCAGGAAATGGAGTCGGTGCTGCCTCATGACTCTGTGTGTTTTATTTGGCTGTCGCTGTGTGCCGTCGGGTGCCAGTCAGTGACTGATTAGGCGGCCGAGTGATCAGGGGGTAAAGTGTAGAGCGGTTTGGGTCTCAGTCATGGGTGATAAGTTGCTACATAAACGCATACATTTCTGTACAAGCGAGGACTGATTTTTTCAAATCTAGAACATCGTACTCAGAAGCTATACAGCATGAAACTCTCTCTCTCTCTATCCTATACGTACGTGCAAAATTGTTACAGATTTTTATAAATAAACGTAAGACGTTCTCGTGTCCAACCTATGTGAGTATTTATGTAATCAGCCAAACTCATCTCGTTGTAATTTATGGCACTAGTGATTATTATATATGTAGTGCTATCTGGCGACAATGAAATGTCATGTATTGTGACTTTTTACATCGTCTCTTAATGTTTTTGATAGCAAGGGCTGAATGTAATAAACGGAGTTCTGCCTGATTCATTAGCCTTGTGGAATGTTTTTTTTTTAAATCCAGTTCTCTCTCTCTCTCTCTCTCTCTCTCTCTCTCTCTCTCTCCCTCTCTCTCTCTCTCTCTTTCTCTCTCTCTCTCTCTCTCTCTCTCTCTCTCTTCTCTCTCTCTCTTCTCTCTCTCTCTCTCTCTCTCTCTCTCTCTCTTTCTCTCTCAAAACTGCAGTATTTTACATATGTGTCAACCCGAAAACCATTTTTTCAGTGTTCCCAGAAAAATACACCCTTCCTACACTTTTTTCAAATGAGTCCTGTGATCTAGATTTTTTTTTTGCCTAACAGGAAGGCAACATAACATACTGCCAAGAAATTTTCAGCAAAGTGAACAAATTGAAATGGAATTATATTATACAGCTACAAAACAGTTTCTCTTCAGCCATTTAATGTTCATGCGCATGCTTTTCTCTCACGCCCCACCCAATGGTAGTCTCCCTTCATTTCTCCTTCTAAGACTTCATGGCTTTATGAAATGATGAGAAAAAATATACATGTAATTGTATCATAACCTTGTTTAGACATATGAATTATTTCTCTCAGACTCGGGCACTAAAACATGGAACTTCCTTTCACAGAATCTCAGGTCAGTGCCATTCAGAAAAATACTTCAAGGGCCTGCAACTTAAAAATTGGAGAACAAATTATTATATTAAGAGAAAAATAAAAAAGACACACAACTTACACAATTGCAAGTACAAAAGTATAAATATTACTGTTGACCATAACTTTGTTATGAACTCTCTGTCTTTAAAGACACATAGTGTTGTTTACAAAGCAGTAAAATAGACATGAATTCAATGCAGTATTACATTTTCAATAAGGTATAAATACTGTTGGACGTTTATCTATTGATAAAACATGTTCACAACAGTAAAAGAAGATAATATCCACTAAAGAGTTACTTACATGAGGAAATTTCATTTGTTATTTTATACCCTGTTGTCTGCTATTTTGTTAGCACTTTGCGCAATACTTAGTATTATTGAATGAGAGGTTCAAAAGCTGCTCTATATTATAATCTATAAAAATGAACTTCGTGTATCTTGTCATTTCAAAAATGTATGCCTTTCTGTCATTGCGTATTTAGCGTGTTGGGGATGCGCGTGGGTTTGCGTGTGCGTATTTGTGTGTGCGTGCGGGCGAGCTTTGTATACCAACATGGGCTGGATGCAAAACAGCCTTTATCCCCATTGCTAAAGTCTCTCCTCCTCCATCCCCCCCCCCCTCCCTCTCTCTCTCTCTCTCTCTCTCTCTCTCTCTCTCTCTCTCTCTCTCTCTCTCTCTCTCTTCTCTCTCTCTCTCTCTCTCTCTCTCTTCTCTCTCTCTCTCTCTCTCTCTCTCTCTCTCTCTCTCTCTCTCTCTCTCTCTCTCTCTCTCTCTCTCTCTCTCTCTCTCATCCGTAAATATAGTACAAGTCGGTAGTTGCCAGTTTGTCTCAAGCTCTGCAGCAGGATATTGCGGCGGAAGGGAGACAACTCCGTGAAATGGCGAGGCGGATTGCGTCGGTCATCACCCTTGTCCGCCATTAAATTTTTAGGATCATTTTATCATGTCTGACGCCATTGTGCCGGCACTTCTATTTCGGCTTTGTTTTTCATTGTATCGTCAACGATCTGAAAATGTGAGAAAGCCTCTCTTTATCACTCGATCATGATTCATGCAAGTTCCCCCACACGATTTATCGCAAATCTCACGTGTACTTTCGCCTAAGAAGCATCACGGATAACCTCAGTGAGGAGTGCAAGAGTCAGTCCGTGAAGTACAGCATGAAACAAGTTCAACAGAGTATGTATCAATATTAATATTTCAATTAATGTTGCTCTATTTGTTTTGCAAAACGCACTTGAAACAGAACCTTACATTTTCTTTGAGACCATGTACCACTCTTCATCTTAATTCATGCGCTTGCAATTGACGACTGAGTATCATTGTTCGTCAGTCTTCAAGTTTTTAACATTATCATGCAAAGTCGATCAAAGATCGGGGGGGGGGGGGGGGGGGGGGGGGGGGATTTTTGACAGTTATATTAATTTCCATTGCTAGAAAAGGCCACACTGTCAATTATTTCTTTAGCTATCACAATACGACGACAAATAAGCATACTTGTATTGAAACAGAGATATTATTTATACTCATGTTCGTCGACTTTTCTTCATAAGAATCTCTCTCTCTCTCTTTCTCTCTCTCTCTCTCTCTCTCTCTCTCTCTCTCTCTCTCTCTCTCTCTCTCTCTCTCTCTCTCTCTCTCCTTCTATATGATCCCTTTGGGTGGAGGTAAGAGAAGACTCGCCGCGTGTCCCTACGCGATTACAGGGGAATAATGAGGGAAATGGAGACTTGACCTGCCCGAACCATCTCCAGGAATGTGTGTAGTCCATGGCCTTCCATAGCCTACAAAGGCTTAAAGGCCGTAAAACCTCATTTGTTCATTTATTCATTCAGTCGTTCAATTCGTTCATTCGTTTATTCATTCAAGAGTCACTTAATTCTACATTAGATAGTTAAGTGAGTTTAGTTAGTAACTTCTTTTTTTTTTCACTGCACTTCACTTCACTTCACTTCACTTCTCTTCTCTTCTCTTCTCTTCTCTTCTCTTCTCTTCTCTTCTCTTCTCTTCTCTTCTCTTCTCTTCTCTTCTCTTCTCTTCTCTGCTCTTCTCTTCTCTTCTCTTCTCACTTCCCTTTACTTCCCTTTACTTCCCTTTACTTCCCTTCACTTCCCTTCACTTCACTTCACTTCACTTCACATCACTTTTCTTTACTTTACTTTACTTTACTTTACTTTACTTTACTTTACTTTACTTTACTTTACTTTACTTTACTTTACTTTACTTTACTTTACTTTACTTTACTTTACTTTACTTTACTTTACTTTACTTTACTTTACTTTACTTTACTTTACTTTACTTTACTTTACTTTACTTTACTTTACTTTACTTTACTTTACTTTACTTTACTTTACTTTACTTTACTTTACTTACTTTACTTACTTTACTTTACTTTACTTACTTACTTTACTTTACTTTACTTTACTTTACTTTACTTTACTTTACTTTACTTTACTTTACTTTACTTTACTTTACTTTACTTTACTTTACTTTACTTTACTTTACTTTACTTTACTTTACTTTACTTTACTTTACTTTACTTTACTTTACTTTACTTTACTTTACTTTACTTTACTTTACTTTACTTTACTTTACTTTACTTTACTTTACTTTACTTTACTTCTTTTACTTTTACTTTTACTTTTACTTTTCCTTAAACCTTTACCGTTACCTTAACTCTTTACTTTAACATGTTACTCTTTTTTCCCTTTGCTTTGCTTTACTTTGCTTTGCTTTACTTTGCTTTGCTTTACTTTACTTTGCTTTACTTTGCTTTGCTTTACTTTGCTTTGCTTTACTTTGCTTTACTTTACTTTGCTTTACTTTGCTTTGCTTTGCTTTACTTTGCTTTGCTTTACTTTACTTTGCTTTGCTTTACTTTGCTTTACTTTGCTTTGCTTTACTTTGCTTTGCTTTACTTTGCTTTGCTTTACTTTGCTTTGCTTTACTTTGCTTTGCTTTACTTTACTTCATCTTACTAGGTTAGTTACGCTGGCAAACACAAATTGATAATTTGTGCAAGGATTTTCCAATTATTCTTTTACGATCAAGACTGCAACTCTTTTTTTCTTTCTCTTTTTTCATAGACGAGACAACCAAAAATCGATTTCGTAGTACTGACATAAAATTCCCATCTTGATTGTGCTTCAAATACTCGGGATGACATATAGCGGTTATCTTGGGAGAAAAAAGATGATGAATTTACTTAATAAAATGGCAGTGATGGGGAGAATCCAGGGACATACTAACAGGCAGGCCGAAAGAGAGACTCGCCAACATTTAAGTAAAAAGACGGTAGAGGGACAGTCAGAGAGGAATGTAGGCGGATAGACAACCAGGCAGCAAGCAAGATAGATGAGCAGACAGACAGGTATGCATGGGCAGGTTAACCGACCGACAAACAGGCAGGCAGGCAACCAGGCAAGAAAGAAGACAGACAGACAGACAAACAGACAGGTAGGCATGAAAGAAGATAGGCAGGCAGGCAGCCAACTAGACAGGCAGGCAAGCAGACAGGCAAGCTGACAGGCAACCAGGCAAGAAAGAAGATACACATACAGACAGACAAACAGGCGGGTAGGCATGAAAGAAGATAGGCAGGCAGGCAGCCAACTAGACGGGCAGGCAACAAGGCAGGCAACCAGGCAGGCAACCAACCAGGCAGACAGGCAGGCTCAGAGAGAAAGTACGCAAGCTTGCGTGGCCACAGGTCTGTCTCAGCCAGGTGGGTGAATGGGAGTGTGGGGTGACACCTGCAAAAGGGGGGAGGGAGAAAGGGACAGTCCATGACCTACCTGTAGAGCATCCATTTCTGACCAGATGGACGTGTCCGAAGCTGGAAGGCAAACAGGAAGGTAGGCAGGCAGAAAGGCAGGCAGGCAGAAAGGCAGGCCAGCTGTCGGGCAGGAGAGGTTCTGGTCACACGGGACGGAGACACGCAATATGTCATCACCCAGCCTTCTCACGCCTCTCTTTCAGTGTGGGGTGTTCTGGCCACAGAAAAGCCGTCTGCTCCACAACATGCCCACCCCCCTACCTTGCCCAGTCTTCCCTCTCCACCCCCTCCCTTCCTTGTCAAGCCTCCTCCTTCCCTCGTCTCACAGCCCTATTTCCCCGTCACCCACACCCCTTTCCCCCCTCATTCACTCACCCATCCTATCTTTTCTAATTGGTCCATTCACAACTTTTCATTCCTTCTGAACATTTCCCCCCTTTGGTTTTTTTCTCTCCATTTGAGCAAGTCAACCTTCTGTCCGTAGTGTTTTGAGCACTGATTCTTTGAGGAACTGCCTTAATATGTCTCTGTGTTTGCGTTGTTGAGTAATGGGATACCTTTTTTTAAATAACTGAGCAATTTGTTTAGATTAATACGATATACACATGAACAACCTGCTAGTCTGCTGAAGGCAATCCCTGTGTGCCCTCTGAGAGACACGTGTTCAAACTTGTTGCGTGTATTTTTCCTTGTATGTTTGCGCCTGCACTCTTAGGAGAACTGAACAAAAACGACAAGATCCGTATATAGCTGAAGCACATCCTTTTGAAAGGCGATTTGGTTCGTAAAAGGACTCCATTAAGAAAAGACGATGCATTGAGAAAGGATGTTATTGTAAAAGAATGCGGTATGGTCTACATCGCCTCTTGGAGGTAAAACCACGCTTTTCGTACAAAGAGGAGGTGAGCCTGTGTCGGACTAATACTAAAATAGACTGCAACCCCCCCCAAAAAAAAAACACGACCGGAGTCTAATTGTATTCTCTCGTACAAGGAGACCGAGGCTTGACTCCTTACTCGAACCTGCTCCATGCAGAGAGTGCTGTAGGCAGTTGAATCGTACATCTACAAAGCTGAGGGGCCGTAAATCTCCATTCATTCATTCTTGCGTGTAAGAGCACGTCTCAAGGTAGCCAGCCATGGGACGGCTAGAACCTTGGTGGGAAAATGTCCCCACATTGTCAGACAGTAAATCTAAAAAATGTATTTCAATTAGTTCTTCTTCGTCCCTTGCCCCAGCAGCAAGAAAGGCGGGCTGCTGTATGCATGGCATCAGGCACGCCTCCACTGTCCAGGAAAACCAGCGTGGACATGTTTGTGGCAGTTGTACATGTGTATAAATTAGATCAACCATTGAATACTGCACGTCCCTCAGAGTTTCCCTGCGTGATTTGCACGTGGCGAATGACTAAAAAGAAATCGTGAGTTGAGTTGCTCTTGCTCCGAACAGCTCTAGCCATTCCGTGATCAATTGCCTTACATGACCTACAAAGTTTGACAGGCCACGAAATGCCATTCATTCGTTCACTCGTTCATTTCCTGCAGATGCAAATCGCTCTAGCTTGATCTTACACACGCTTCGCCCTTTTTCTCTTCTGCTAAAGCAGTTGTGTTACTAATGTTTCGAGTGTTTTTACTCGTTTGGACTCTATTCCATCCGGGACATTTTCTATATTTTGGATAATGATGTCTCGTGAATTGTGAATCGGACGCTGTTGGACAGGAATGACATTCCATGATTAAGCGATCACCAACAGACAAATTATTCAAATGTTCCAAAATTTGGACAATCACTTTTTACGTTACGTTAGCCGTTTACATTTCACAAGAGGTTCCCATAACGTCATCGTGCTACATGCAAGAAGGTATTGGGTTAGTGTAATCGTCCTCGTTGTGCAAAATGTCTTCAAAACGTTTTTCAAAACTACTATTTGGACTCGTTTTAGCCTGATGCCCTTCAGGGATGTCGTCGTTCCAAAGACGACGGTTTTCAATTTACTTTCAGACACCAAGGAGGGCTGTTGAGTCGTCAGACATCGTCCGAGCATCCATTGACTGCACGACAGATTGGCGATGGCACAGTAGATATAATAGGCAAAAAGCTAATGTGGCTGGTGTTGATATCATTTGGTTTCTGTTTTCCCCCCAGAGTCAACGACATGTGCTCTGCGTGTACCAGAGCTCCATAACAGACGCCTGTTTCGCCCTCTCGTTGGAGATGACGTCACCCATTCACCGTGGCCGATTCATGCCACTATACCTAGGGTCATCACGCAGGATCTAGTGACGTCAGAATTGACGCAGGTGCTGTACTCAGGGCGGTGACGACAACCAGCACGTGACTACAGGAATGGCCAGCAGCGGAGTAGACCCAAGTCTGGTGACGCTGTCTGCGGGAGACAGGTGAGGCTCTCACGGTGTAGAGGCGGGGAGGGCCTATACAACAGTCATGCAAGAATGGGAGGGCTGTAGAAACGTGAATGGAACCTAGACAGTCTGAAGGGGAAGACATACAGACAGGTCACCAGGCCTGCCTCAGGGCGGGGGTGAGATGGGGGAAGGGGGGGTGGGGGGTGGGGGCGAATGTGAGACTCGCCAGAAAGGAGAATAGGGAGGAGGGTGGGGTGGGGTAGGCCTCTCTAGGAGTCGGCTCTTGTTCTTTCATTTTTACCCTGACGTCCTTCCATCCCTGTCACATTCCTGTCTGCCCACCACTGTCTGCGCTGTGGGAACGCTGGGGAGACGTGGCCACAGAGAGAGGTGGAACGAGGAGGGGTGGACATCATGAAAGGCGAGGTGTGAAAGGCACAGAGCGAGAATAGTGTGACGGCAGTTAGAAGTAGATGAGAGAAAGAATGAAGGGAATATGACGGAGAGAAGAACAGGGATTTGAGGAGGTAGATCGAGTGTGTCTGTGTGTGTAAGTCTGTGTGTGTAAGTATGTGTGTGTAAGTGTGCGAGCGCGTGCATGCAGGCAGAAAGAAAACAAGCTGGTGATGACCAATGCCGAGGTGAGAAGGATGGGTGGATGTTTTACGGCCTATCAACCTTTGTAGGCTGTGTAAGGCCATTAAGCAAGAAAATCACTAGAACACTTTAGAGCAAACGCGAATCAAGTCACGGTGTCCCTAGTTATTCGCCTCTTACGAATCGCGTAGGGAGACGCGGTGGGTCAATTCTTACCCCGAACCCACAGGGGGAAGGTGATAAGGAAGAAGTTAAGGGCCTATCATCCTGTAAGAGCTATAAAAGGCCACAAATTGTAACTAAGAAATTGTTTTAGAAAGGAAGTGTGTGTGTGTGTGTGTGTGTGTGTGTGTGTGTGTGTGTGTGTGTGTTTGTGTGTGGATAAAATACACGCATACACACACACGCGTACACACACACATATACACACACATTCACACACACACACACACACACACACACACACAAGCATGTACAAAATAAGAATGTAAAATGCCGAGGTGGGCAGCATCCTGGCTTGACCTGCTCAGAGGTTCCAACCAGGCCTGTTCTGTTTTTATTTTGCAAAGGGAGTGGTGTGACGATGACATGACTGGTGTACATACATTCATCTCGTATACTTGCCATGACGAGACTTGTCCAAGCAGATCGCCAGAGGGAAGACACAGGCAGAGCTGTCTTTTGCTTGTCACTATCTAACCCCGTTGTTTGAAATACAGATGAATAAACTGTTTGAAAATGTAACTTTAGAAAAAAGAAAATAAAACTAAACCATTACAGTGATTTACGATCACTTCAGGTTTGTTTTATTTTAACAAGGATTCATATGCTACTACTTTTGAGCTTTCGCTTGACTGCAACTGAAACTGAATCTTTAAAGCAATTTTTCTAAACTTAATTGCCTATTTATGCCTTTACTCCCCAAAAATGTAATCGTAAAATATCCTACCTCTGAACTGAACAGAATCGAAGATGAACATACATTCAACATTATTTTAGACAAAGTTTGGCAACATTGTGTTCTTCCATTAATTGAACATTTTTTCTGATAGAATGGAAACTATAGGTTTGTTCAGGAGTACGAAGCTGCATGAGCGCTTCATGTTGGCTATCCCTAACCTTAACCCTAACCCAGGCAAAAGGGGCGTAACGTCCTGCACCCGCGGAAGGCAGCGCGGACTGATCGTAAACCCTGATGGAGTATTGGGTCAAGCATCGACAAGTACGACTTGCGAGCTGACCCATACACAAAACAACCGTAATCTAGTTTGGAGCGTACCAAGGCACGAAAGAGTAGTATTAAAACACTGCTACCTCCTCTCCAGTGGGAGTGAGCAACAACTCTAAGTATGTTAAGTGCCTTGGTACATTTGATACATAAATATTTAAGATGCGGTATATAAGTTAAACGTCTGTCGAAGAGGATTCCAAGAAACTTGGTTTCCTCCATGACAGATAAAGGAAATGCATCTAGAAGCAAAACAGGATCAGGGTGTAATCTGCGACATGCACAAAAGTGCATGCACACAGTTTTCGATGAAGAAAATTAAAAACCATTCGAACCCGACCAATCCATAAGACGATTGAGAGGCAGCTGCCTCTCGATAAACTCCATGATTTTGGCATGGCAAACAATGAGAAAATCATCTACATATAAAAAAGAGTTAATTCCGGGAGGAGGACACTTCACAATACTGTTGATCTTCACGCTGAACAGTGTCACGCTCAGAATGCTGCCCTGGGGGACACCCATTTCCTGGGGATAGGACTGTGACAAAACCGGTCCAACGTGGACTAGAAACGAGCGATCACGCAGGAAATTACTTATAATATGTGGGAGTCGACCCCAAAGACTCATGGCGTGGAGATCGGACAAAATGCCATATCTCCACGTGGTGTGGTAGGCCTTCTCAAGGTCGAAAAAGACTCCAACACAATGTTCCCGACGCAAAAAAGCATCCCGCACAAGGCTCTCAAGACGAACGAGATGATCAGCGGTGCTACGCCGCCTCCTGAAGCCGCACTGGACGTCACTGAGGACCCCAAGCTTCTCCAGGAACCAGACGAGCCGGGCGTTAATCATCCGCTCTAAGGTCTTGCAGACGCAACTTGTGAGGGATATTGGACGGTAACTTACGGGGTCTTTAGGATCTTTACTCGGTTTGAGAACCGGAACGACAATATAGACTCCCGCCACGAAGGTGGGAAAGAACCCGAAAACCAAATAGTATTAAAAATCTCAAGTAACAATTGGAGCGACGGCCGAGGCAGATGCTTGAGCATCTGATAAGGAATGCCATCAGGACCAGGAAAAGTATCATGGGCGTTTTTCAACGAGTCGAGAAGCTCCCGCAGAGAAAAAGGTACATTGTAAACTTCAGAGTCGTCAGACTCGAACCTGAGGCCAATCTTTTCCCGCTCCGCCTTGTTCCGTTTGAAAGACGGATTACAGAAGGAAATAGACGAGTGACGGGAAAAGGTGGCAGCTAGAGCATCAGCAATCTCAGGTGTCGAGTCGACAGTCCTCCCATCAACAGACAGATGAGAGACGGAATAAGAAACAAACTTCCCCGAGATCTTCCGCACTATCTCCCACGTCTTGCGAATGGGAGTCCTGGAGGAGAACTTACTAACGTACTCTCTCCAGGACTGCCTCCTGGGAGCGCGGATGGTGCGCCGAGCCAGGGCTAGAAGTTCCCTGACACGGCGAAGATTCTCGGGGCAAGGGTTTCTTCGAAAGAGTCGAAGAGCCTTGTTTCTCTGACGAAGAGCATCTCGACACTCCTGGTTAAACCACGGACGATGCACCCATCGTGGTACTGTCGAGGTCTGAGGGATGGAGAGGTGGGCAATGTCATTTAACACAGTTGTAAAAGAGCCTACAGGGTCATCACCGCCATTGAAGGCTTCAGCACGGAGCAGAGTCCTACAGAGGGATCGAAAGAGATTCCAGTCGGCTGCCTGGAGTTTCCACCGAGACGGCCTCTGAGCAGCAGAGGGTCTGGCAGGTAGGTGTCAGCACGACTGGAAAGTGGTCACTCCCATGAGAGTCCTCCCGCACCTGCAAGGAAAAATCCACGGCCAGAGAGGGGACACAGAGACTGAGGTCGATGGCGGTATATGACCCAGAGGATGGGTGGAGATAAGTAGGCTGCTTAGTGTTAAACAGATATAAATCATTTTCACAGATGAACTTTTTTAAAAGTTTGCCACGAGCGTCAGTGATATGACCGCCCCACAAGGGGTTATGGCCATTAAAATCCCCAAGTATCAGAAACGGTGGTGGTAACTGAGAAATCAAGTCTTCTAAATCGGCACGATTTAAAGAGGAACTGGGGGGGACATACAGGGAACATATGGTGATGGGTCTATGAAGTGTCACCCGCACAGCCACTGCCTGCAGTGGAGTGGACAGGGAGACGAGACCATGAGGAACATTTCCCACCAGAACACCACCCACCCACCCACAGCTCTTTCCGAAGAAGAAGACGAAAATGTAGTAAATCCACGAAAAGAGACCTTATCACAAGATCGTATAAGAGTCTCTTGTAAACAGAGAATAAGGGGATTCAGTAATGATACGAGGAGTAAAATCTCCTCAAAATTTGCCCTCAAACCTCGACAGTTCCACTGAACAACAGTGCTCATTTCTTTTTCGGGGAGTGGACGTGTCTCTGAGGAGCCGGAGAGACGGGATCTCCCGTCTCCATTTCCTCAGAGGCCTGCAGCGCACTAAAGCGGTTGTGGGTCACGGGGCCTTCGTCGGTAGAGCTCGTCTCTCCGACTTCTTGGATGCCTTGGTAGGCAGCCGAGACGACTCAGGTGGCTTCGGAACCTTCCTGAGCGTCTCTCCAGAAGTCGTCTGGACAGCAGTAGACACCGACTCTGACACGGCTTTCGGTTTGTCACCCTTCAAGCCAAGTGACGGTGGTTTGGCAAGCCACAGACTTGACCGACTTAAGAACAGAGGCATACAACGGGCCAGATGGAGGCCTCGACGCAGCCTCCACAAGTCGTCTCGCCTCTGGAAAGGGCATGTTCTTGGTGACTCTCACCCTCTGGATCTCTCTCTCTCTCGTGCTGCCACTTGGGACAGTCGCGAGAGAAAGACGGGTGAGAGCCAGAACAATTAGTACATTTCGGGGCGTTGCGGCAGCCATCGTCAGTGTGATCAAATGGGTTGGGGATAAAAGGGTCAACAACAACTCGAAGGTAGCCGGCCTTCACGAAGGAAGGGAGAGTGGGGGTACCAAAAGTCAACAGGATCACGCTTGGTGGGCTTGATCACACCATCACGTCTGGCTGTCAACTTTCGGACACCCCTCACTCCCTGGTCCGACAGTCCTTCTAATATGTCATTTTCGGTCAGATCGGCAAGATGTCGGCATCTAATAATTCCTTTGGAGGAATTAAGGCTCGTTCGAGGCTCGACTTTCACTGGGACGTTTGCAAAGGTTGACGCCTTCAGCAGGTTGTAAGAGTGTGACTTTTTGGTTACTTCCCCAAGAAGGTCACCACTCCTGAGCTTTTTCACCTGCTTGGGTTCGCCAGCAATGCCCTGGATGGCTTTTGCAATGGCAAATGGGGACACTTTGCTCTGGGTTTTTCCGATCGACAGAACGTACAAGGAGGAAGCGAGGCCAGCTGCCATCGAAATGGGCAGCAGAATCAGAAAGGCTCTCCGAACTGGAGGAGACCTCTCTCTGTCGTTTTGAAGGGTGGTTTTTTATCTTTGTATTTTCCATGATTTAATGAGAATAAATTCATCCCCGGCACTCCCCACCCACCACGGAGTCCAACAAGGGGTCACGGTCTGTGCGGATGACCAGCGCGTCGCCGTGCCAGGGCTATGCTGGGGATATACTCATGTAATGCAATGTAATCTCACCACTTCACAATACACAATTGACCCATAAGCCGCCGCCTTCGGAGTCACCACAAAAAATCTAGTCTATAAGTTATTGATAGGGAGGGGGAGGGGGGGGGGGGGGAGGGGGGCCTAGTCCCTACGAGAATAGTGACACTTCAGGCAGACGCGACCAGCCGATTGCAATGGTCAGACCGAGTCCATCTGACCACCCGTTTAGGGGGAAGTCCGGGCCAAAGTGGTGTGTTGGGTCGACTGCTGTCGCAGCAGCAGCTCCCCTCAACCACCAGGATCCCTTCCTCCCCTGACACGGGAAGCAGCGCACGGCCAACACGCTGCCCCACTACGTAGGGGAACACGTTTGCCAGCTGGGGTCCCAGTTGGACAAGGAGAGGCGAGTCCAGGCGGAGTCACTCCCTGTCCCCCCCTCCCCCCACCGTGGAGAGGCTGGGATTGGACTTTGTGGGGGTTCAAGAGGGAGACACAATGGAATCAGGGTTGAATTAGCGAGAGGGCGTGACGTTACTCGCAATTTTCGTTTTTTTCGATAGCTCGTTTTATCTAGTTTTTAACTTGAGCATTATAGAAATGCAGACCACTTTTAAACACATTATCTGCGGTCTGTGCATTTCTCAATGTGTGTCCCCCTGTGGGTTCGGGGTAAGAATTGACCCACCGCGACGCGATTCGTAAGAGGCGAATGACTAGGGACCCCGTGACTTAATTTGCGTTTACTCTAAACTGCTCTAGTGATTTTCGTGCTTAGTGGCCTTACATAGCCTTCAAAGGCTGATAGGCCGTACACATCATCCATCCATCTCAATTTGTGTGTGTGTGTGTGTGTGTGTGTGTGTGTGTGTGTGTGCGTGTGTGCGTGTGTGTGTGTGTGTGTGTGTGTGTGTGTGTGTGTGTGTGTGTGTGTGTGTGTGTGTGTGAGAGAGAGAGAGAGAGAGAGAGAGAGAGAGAGAGAGAGAGAGAGAGAGAGAGAGAGAGAGAGAGAGATGCTTCATGGTTTTCCTGACGTTTCCAGATCCACATGGCTTTCCTGGTAAAGACAATGTAACAGGTAGCACACTTGTTTTTTTTTCAATCTCCCCCTGTGGGTTGGGGGTAAGAAGTGACCCCCTGCATCTCACTCCGTGTTTAGTAAGAGACGAATAATTACGGAAATCGTGACGTAATCCTATTCTATTGATTTTATGATTATTTGCCTTACTCCAACACACTGGACACACGCCAGCTCCAACACATTGGACACACGTCAGCTCCAACACATTGGACACACGTCAGCTCCAACACATTGGACACACGTCAGCTCCAACACATTGGACACACGTCAGCTCCAACACATTGGACACACGTCAGCTCCAACACACTGGACACACGTCAGCTCCAAAACATTGGACACACGTCAGCTCCAACACATTGGACCCACGTCAGCTCCAACACATTGGACACACGTCAGCTCCAACACATTGGACACACGTCAGCTCCAACACATTGGACACACGTCAGCTCCAACACATTGGACACACGTCAGCTCCAACACATTGAACACACGTCAGCTCCAACACATTGGACACACGTCATCTCCAACACATTGGACGCACGTCAGCTCCAACACATTGGACACACGTCAGCTCCAACACACTGGACACACGTCAGCTCCAACACATTGGACACACGTCAGCTCCAACACATTGGACACACGTCATCTCCAGCACATTGGACGCACGTCAGCTCCAACACACTGGACACACGTCAGCTCCAACACACTGGACACACGTCAGCTCCAACATATTGGACACACGTCAGCTCCAACACATTGGACACACGTCAGCTCTAAAAGAACCAACGAATTTGTACATGCAGAGGGACTACACATGGGAGGTAACTCTTCTATTTTTCACTCCAGCGGCGCATTTGGTGGTGTGAAGTGCACGGAATCGACAACAACAAAAGAGGTGCTGGCTGCTAATTTCTGTTCGATGTGACGATGCAGTCTCACCACTCCCCTTAACTCATTGCAGGCGGCACTATATTTAGTCTGTGTTGCGTGGAGAGGCATGTTTTTCTGTATTTTTACAAAAATTGCTGAAAAATGACTAGTTCAGCCAATCAAAATTGCTGCCATTATTGGAAAGCTCCTAGTCTCCTTTATCCTTGCAGATCACGGTCATTCCCTCGATCTTTTTACTTTGAATATGGTATTGCAACAAAGAAGGGTACTCCCTGGACAAAAAAGAAAAAGTGTTTTACAGGAACCCCCTGGATCAACTTATTGCATACACTAATTCCTTCAAGTAAGATTTCAAAAGTAACTGGAAGAGTTAGCGTGATAACACAACTCAATGAGGTAAACAGAAAAGAAATTTATTATACATGGAAAGAAAAGCAGGATTCACAAACTGGAAATGTTTTTATGGATATAAGTAACAACTAACCATGCATTCAGTATGACAGATTCTTAAGCTAGGGTGTGTACAGAGAGGTCTTATAGATTCATCACCTTCTCCCAAGGCAGATCCTCAATGGAAATGGCTAAATAAGATGTATAAAATGAACCCAAAAGGGTATCTACTCATGGAATAGATGTAGTGAAATGTCTGCCTGTCAGCCTGCGTGTTGCCTCGGGATCTGAAGGTTCAGGGGTTCATGCCTCTGCCACTGTCCGTTCTTGGACTGCAGCCAGAGACTACAAGACTACTCATTCAATACTGGTCCTACCAAACAACAAAATTTCACTTGCCGTTTTTTATGTGACCATTGCCAATAATTCATTATAGTGCCCCACCGTACATGTATGATGGATGCCAAAGCAAGGATATGTGCAGTCTTGCATTCAGCTCACTGGCATTGGGGCACTTTTCCGACTTCCCCTCCCCAGCTGGAATAGGCTCAGGGAAGTGTCTGGACTGTCTGAGCGCAAGCCTGTGTGTTGCCTGAAGACCTGAAGGCCCAGATGTGGTTTCCTCTGCAGCTGCCTGTATTTGACCTGCAGCCAGAGCAGGGATCACCATGACAATACCGTCTCTCAGTTTCAGTGGACGCTTCCTCTGTGACCACTGGTGCTTGTTGTACAGACAGTGGGCCTGCACCATGACCAAGGTCAGCAGGTGGAAGCAAAGCTTCTTCCACCACTTTCCAGTCTTTCTGTGAAGTGGCATGTGTGAAAAACCATATGGTCGCTGAAGTCCACCCCAGACATGTTTTTGGTGTCATCAACCACAGCAGATGGCTTCATTTTTTTCTCTCACCGAGTGATGCCACCTCCACTATGTTGGGCAGGTGTTTAGTGATGAGGAGGCATACATAGTGCTTGTCCCTCCATCGAAGGGCAAGAACCTCCTTCCTTCTAAAATATACTTCCCCTTGCTTCATCCTCCCAGAGCAGAGGTCCTTGGGCAGGTCTATGCAATTGGAACGAACAGTGCCATCAACCCCAGTGTCCACCTCAGTCATGCTAAAGCACAGTGCCAGATGGCAATAATAATTGTCAACATATAGGGCATCTCTTTTATGGATGCAAATACAGCAGATCCCTGTGGGTAAAATTGAGTGATGTCATTAAAGAAAAATGTGATAGAGAAGTAACTTTTACAGAACTAGAGGTACTTTTTGGAAAATTAAATGAAAATGCAAACATCAATAATATCATTTTGCTCACAAAAAGGCATATTTATCATCAGAGATTGAATGATTTGCTACCAGACTTTGTTGATTTCACTTTTTATCTGTCCAGTATCAGACCTGCCTATTCTCCCCAAAAATTTGGAACTCTGGATTTAGGCCTGTTTCTTCCTACGAGGGCGTTGCCCCTGGACCCCACGGGGGCCTTGGTGGCCCCTGGACACCGGCCTGTTTTTCAGAATCTCCCTAATTGGCCTTTGGGGGGGGGGGGGGGGAGGCAGGTCTGCAGTATAATTAAGCTTGAGTATATTGCTGCAAAAAAGAGAGAAAATATTTAACAGTTCAATGATAAATGGAGTGAATTTATCAATGCTGATGTCATTATACTTGTGTAAAATGGAAATTGTGACATTGGTTCATATATGCAAAACTATTGCAGAGGTCTGCAGATGTCTTGTTCTTAAGAATGTGCATGTGGGTGGGGTGGGGTGGGGTTGATGTGTGATGGGGCAGTGGGATGGGCAAGATGAAGGGTGTTTGGGGAGATGGGGGAGTTTTCAGGGGGGTTTGTGGTTTGTTTTTTTTATGTGTGTGTGTGCGCGTTTGTGTGTGTTGGTCTTCAGCTTTTTTCCTCTTCACTCGGCGCTACTTGTTTTGTGACTTGTACGATATTGTGCTAAATAATTAAATTTAAAAAAAGAAAAAAGATGCTGGGTCCAAGTGCACCATGAAGACTTTCAATATTGTTAAACCATCTTGGTACAGTTAAGTTGTTGCTTTTGTGTATTCATTGTGTGCATTGTATCATTATTTTGTATACTTACATCTTATGCACCAAGTCAATTTCTAAGTATTTTCATGTGTAACTCATCATGGCAATGCATCTCTCCCTTTTACCTGTATTTTCTTTCAGTTACATCATAGATATACATGCCTATATATGTATGTATATCTCATGGATACATACATTATTTATATGGGAGGAAGGATGGATGGATGATGTGTACGGCCTATCAGCCTTTGAAGGCTATGTAAGGCCAGTAAGCACGAAATTCACTAGAGCAGTCCAGAGTAAACTGCAAATCAAGTCACGGTGTCCCTAGTCATTCGCCTCTTACGAATCGCGTAGGGAGACGTGGTGGGTCTATTCTTACCCCCTAAACACAGGGGGATGGGAGGAAGGAACCAGTGCTTGAAAAAACGACTTCACACAAGCAAGTCTTTTAAAAGATGAGTGTTATTCTGTTTAACTTCATTTCAACAGCATTGAAATATGAGCAGATTTCATTTGAATACATAAGGGGAAAAGTGGACAATGAAAAAGCAGTAATTACGATTGGCAATTGATTTTTTTTAAATCTTGACATTTCATAGCAAGCAAGCTGTATGAATGTGCATCACAACCTCCAAAAAGTTTTACAGTGGTCACTTTACTGTATGGATCATCCAGCAAATGTTCGAACACAGCCAAGGTAGAGCTCAACAGTTGGATACCCAGAGAAAAATAAAAGTCAATCACTTCAATTTGCCAACACGATGTTGTTTGGTTCTTGATGTCGGACAATCACATACATGCATACTTCCCAAAATATTTGTAACAAGAAAAGATAAAATGTATAACCAAAAGCTTGCATTAGTGCCACTAATATAATACAAAGCTAACTCAGCTGGAAGAGCACTTTCATTCACGCAGCTTCTCGCCACCACAGAGAAAACGACATGACTGCAATGCCAGTAGAAGTCCCCAGTGCCCAAAGCATGGTGCTACACAGTAGCACCTCGAGTATTGATGCCTCTCACCTGCCTGTCTGCACAGGGAGTGAAGCCAAGGGAAGACATCGCCACAAGCAATCATGAAGATGTACAGCATTTTTCATTCATACTCAGTAAATTGGTGTGCCACCTATAAATAATGGGGAAACACACCATCTTGTTTGTTGGTTAAAAAATTTCATTTGAGCTGGGACAAAGCATTTCTTCAGATAGCATGCATAGAGTAATACAATCCATTCCTTCAACTACAGAATGGATGGATGCATGGATGGATGGATGGATGGTGTTTTAAGGCCTATCAGCCTTTGTAGGCTATGTAAGGCCATTAAGAAAGAAAATCACTAGAACAGTTTAGAGTAAACGTAATCCAGTCACGGTGTCCGTAGTTATTCGCCTCTTACGAATCTCGTAGGGAGACGCGGTGGGTCAATTCTGACCCCGAACCCACAGGGGGTCAATTCTGACCCCGAACCCACATGCAGGGGGAAAACTACAGAATGGAGTCTTGGCACCTCCCCCGGAGCCAGGGCTTGGAGAACATCCAGCCTCTGCTGCTCTCAGGTCTTGTGGCCCCATGAAGCTTGGAGAACATCCAGCCTCTGCTGCTCTCAGGTCTTGTGGCCCCATGAAGCTTGGAGAACATGCAGCCTCTGCTGCTCTCAGGTCTTGTGGCCCCATGAAGCTTGGAGAACATCCAGCCTCTGCTGCTCTCAGGTCTTGTGGCCCCATGAAGCTTGGAGAACATCCAGCCTCTGCTGCTCTCAGGTCTTGTGGCCCCATGAAGCTTGGAGAACATCCAGCCTCTGCTGCTCTCAGGTCTTGTGGCCCCATGAAGCACCCTTGCAGGAACACTAACTCAGATAGGACAAAAACAACTTGGCCATCACTTCAAATTGACACTATTTCATTTTCTTCAAGTCTCCCAATGAGCCCAGTTTTTTCCCTTCATCGCCAGCATCTCTGCACTTCTGGTCCCCATCTTACTGTGCTGGTCTTTGCAAGAGGCAATCTTTGCTCAGCAAAAAGGAGGGGAGTGCACAGAAGATGGTGGTGGGCAACAGGACAAGCCTGGCTGGGTGTGGGGGACAGCACTATCAGACACCAGAGTACCTCTCTAGCAAGGACTGAAGGCAGCTGGCAAGTTGCAGCACAGTCTTTGATCCTTGCGCTAAACTAGTTACTTGAAGATGAATTCACATCACAAACATTTACAGTACTGCTTCCTACATGTTGAGGAACACGGACATGGTCCCACAGCATGCACTCTAAAAGTAACTTGACATCCACATGGAAGACAGAAGGGAGGTTGTAATAAATGTTCTCCAGTAATTAGGGGGAACGTCTACCAACAGCAAGAATGATGCAACACCAACTGATTATAAAGCATTTAAAGCTCAGAGACTAGCAAGCCACAGCCAAACAATTCCTGGCAACAGTCTGTAGTGGACTCGGAGCCAAGAAGGAAGGCTAACAGCCAGTTGCACAAGCGCAGTTCTCAGTAGTTGACCAACCATCCTGACACGGGCTCTTCCTCATCCGACCTTGAACCTGACCGGGATCGGCCTCTGAAAAGCAAGATAAGAGAATGAATGAGAGGAGTTTTATGGGCCATCAGCCTTCATAGGCTATGTAAAGCCATTGATCATGAAGTTCCCCGAGCTGATGTAATCATGTGTCTGGTACAAATGGTGTAGTGTGACGCAATGGATCTATTCTTACTTCCACCCACAAAAGGAACAAAGAGAACACAATGCAGGCAAACCTTCCATTCCTGGCTTCAATCCAGTCATGTTTAACAAAGCACAACTACATAGCTTTGTGAGCAACTATTCCTCCCCTTTCCTGCATTTATTGTCCCCATTTTATGTATCAAAATAATTACATCCTGAAAAACAATATCCTCAGTGTTCTTCTCTGCATAGATAGCAATGTGACAGGCAACACTTTCTCTGTACACTACTCATCCCCTCAACACAGGCAGCCTGCAATAGGCCGGTCTGGTCAGGTCCCTTCATTCTCCAAGCAAGCACAAGATCCTCAGTCACTTCAATGACAGGAGAAAGACTGGGACCATACAGATGGTGAAAAGGGGGAAGGCAGAAAAGAAGATTGGGTTTGAGAAAAGGTAGATGGTGGAAGAAAATAAGAAGATGGCAGTAACTACCTGCGGTGGGCACGAGGGCTGGAGTCTCTGCTGGAGGAGGAGGAGGAGGAGGAGGAGGAGGAAGAGCCAGAGGAGTGGGACGGAGAGGGGGAGTGGCGAGACTTGCTGGGAGACTGGTTGGCAGAGATGGCCTCCTTCAGCTCCTCTAGCTCTCTGTGTCTCTTCTCCCTCTCTCTCCTCCTCATCTCCATCAGTCGTGCACGCAGTTCCTCTTCACGGTCCTGCATGAATACACACAATTGTGACCATGCATGGGAACCAGGCTAAAGTACACAACTTAGTTTCGAGGAATCGGCAAAGAATGACTTTAAGAGTCTTTGGCACACATTTTCATGTTTTAGCTTTTTCTTTTATTTACACCATACTATTAGGATGTGGAGACTTGCAGTGAAGGCCCTATGCTCCGACCGGAGCGAAGAGGACTAAGTCAAGTAAGTACGTAAGTCAATGCTATTAGGATATGTTGGAATTCAAACTGAAAAAGTGTTTTTATTATGCTTTTCGAACTACTCCACACTTCACTTAACACTATACTGCAAAGCTTCCATTAACCCGATCTCTCACCATCGGACTACTTTCAAACTTTCTCTTCTTGAGTGGTAGTCCCTGTTATTCCTGCACGGATTGTGTAGAGAGACTGGATCTGTGTACTTTGGCCTGGGGGAGACCCTGTCAGTGTTATGAATGCTTCACCAAAGAATTGTTAGACATCAGACTAAGTCACCAGGAGATGACCAAAGATGATACTAGAATCATTGCTGAGTGAGATAAGAGAGACTGAAGAGTTATTAATGTGTAGAGCTTGTAGAAGGTGTTGGTGTTACTGCTCCAGATACTAGTTTTCCCCCCTCATTCTGATGCACAATGTTTTTCCACTTACAATAATCTTCGTCAATTTCCCATCATGTCCTATTGCAAATCTAGGGAGTAAAACAATTTCCCAGTGTGCCCTAACCAGAACATTTGCTTAGATGAGAGACTGAGGACTCTTGAATGATTACAGCTTGTAAAAAGGGTTGATGTTACTGACCTAAATGACAGGATAATTTTTCTCATTCTGATGCATAACGTTTTTACTTACAGCAATTTTCCACTTAATTTCCCACTGTATACAATTGTAAATCTGTAAAGTGCAATGGTTTTCCTGTCTTCTGATACCAAAATCATTGCTGAGACCCCAGAGACTGAGGAGTTATAAGTGTTGAAAGTGATAGCGTTATTGTCCTAATGAACAGTCTTTTTTCTTTCTGATATATGATGTGTTTTGCTTAAAATCATCTTTCAGTGAATGTTGCTGTTTTTCACAATCGCAAATCTGGAAAGCGCAGTGATTTCCCAGTCTGCTGGTACCAAGATGATCATGATTGAGTTGCCATAAATGTTTCTAGCTTGAAAGTGTTCGTGTTATTGCCCTTATTGATGGAGAGTTGTTGTTTTTTCCATTTTGGTGCATGCTGTTCTCACTCAAATAATCTTCCAGTGAATTTGCAAATCTGAAAAGTACAATGGCTTTCCAGTCTGCTAATACCAGGACCATTGCTATGATAATTGTGTCTGAGAAGTAATTAATGTTTAAAAATTAGGAAAGTTTAGATTCGTTTTGCTCATATGTACAGTTTTTCCTTTCTGTCACTTTCTACAAAGCACAGATATTCATTTTGTGTGCTATGAACATGCTGTTTGCTGAAACATTCCTCGTACAGTCCTGAATTAAGTGGTTGAATTATCTAAGATTTTTTTTGTTTTCGTAATTTAGCCTGCTTTTCTCATGCACAGTCACATATTAATTATAGGGACACACACGCACGCACACACACACACACACACATGCATGCACACACACACAAATGGAATATGGTTTGAAAGATTCAGCAGCTGCCCACTGTCCCAAGATTTACGTGGGTGTGAACATTTCCACTTTCAACTCCTTGTACACAACACAAACCCAGTCTTCCTCATCAGCTGTGGTTACTGAACTCAAACTAAACAGGGGATTTATGAATTTAGTTCACCCTGAATATTAACACTTCGTTCAATTAACTTCACACTGTTACATGCTCCTTTATGCTTGTGCTCATAATGACCATAGCAGCTGTGCAGTTACACAAAACTGAACTGAATATTTTAATCTCAAACCATTTTCAACATCTGACCACCAGGGATTGGCTAGACCAAGGGAACATGTCCCTACTGGGGCTAGAGGTTAAGACATGGGGCAGGACTTCCATTCCACTGTGCTGCAACACATGGCCACATTGCTCCAGTGTGGAAGCAAAATCATGAATGAACACAACATGGAGAAGATGGGTGCAAGTATATATATATCAAGTGGTGTGTCTCTCTCTCGCAACCCACACAGCACATCACAACCACACCAGTGATGCAGCAGTTTACAGTAGCTCATTCTATTGCCACCCCTCTGGGGAGGAAGCATTCCACCTACACCTGTACACTCGCTGTCAGTGCTGCACAGGGATGGACCTCTGGTCACAGGTCCAATCTACACCTGAACACTCGCTGTCAGTGCTGCACAGGGATGGACCTCTGGTCCCAGGTCCAATCTACACCTGTACACTCGCTGTCAGTGCTGCACAGGGATGGACCTCTGGTCACAGGTCCAATCTACACCTGTACACTCACTGTCAGTGCTGCACAGGGAAGGACCTCTGGTCACAGGTCCAATCTACACCTGTACACTCACTGTCAGTGCTGCACAGGGAAGGACCTCTGGTCACAGGTCCAATCTACACCCAAACACTCACTGACAGTGCTGCACAGGGATGGACCTCTGGTCACACGTCCAATCTACACCTGTACACTCACTGACAGTGTTGTACAGAGATGGACCTCTGGTCACAGGTCCAATCTACACCTGAACACTCACTGACAGTGTTGTACAGGGATAGACCTCTGGTCACAGGTCCAATCTACACCTGAACACTCACTGTCAGTGCTGCACAGGGATGGACCTCTGGTCACACGTCCAATCTACACCTGTATACTCACTGACAGTGTTGTACAGAGATGGACCTCTGGTCACAGGTCCAATCTACACCTGAACACTCACTGACAGTGTTGTACAGAGATGGACCTCTGGTCACAGGTCCAATCTACACCTGTACACTCGCTGTCAGTGCTGCACAGGGATGGACCTCTGGTCACAGGTCCAATCTACACCTGTACACTCGCTGTCAGTGCTGCACAGGGATGGACCTCTGGTCACAGGTCCAATCTACACCTGTACACTCACTGTCAGTGCTGCACAGGGATGGACCTCTGGTCACAGGTCCAATCTACACCTGTACACTCACTGTCAGTGCTGTACAGGGATGGACCTCTGGTCACAGGTCCAATCTACACCTGTACACTCGCTGTCAGTGCTGCACAGGGATGGACCTCTGGTCACAGGTCCAATGTACACCTGTACACTCACTGACAGTGCTGCACAGGGATGGACCTCTGGTCACAGGTCTAATCTACACCTGTACACTCGCTGTCAGTGCTGCACAGGGATGGACCTCTGGTCACAGGTCCGGGGCAAATGCCAAGAACCGAGGAGAAGCAAGTGTGCAGTGAGGGACAAGCCGAGGGTCTCAATGCAATGCAGCAGACAGCCTGTCCACAATGCTGGCATTGTTTGGGTGGAATGGATAAGGTTTTATTGGTAGTGGTGGTGGGAGACAGTCAGGGAGGGTGAGGGGCAGTGAGAGGATGGGGGAGGGGCAGAGGGTGGGGGTGGGGGACGCCAGTAAGAGATGAGGGGGCAATCAGGGTAGGGGCAGGCGGGGAAGGGGCAGTGCAGTCAGGGATGGGTTACTGAGCCAAAAATAAAGTCAGGGACAGAAAAGCAGTTAAAAGGGGACATCACTCTACCTGTTGTTCCTGGGCTGCCTTCTCGGACTTGACGATCTCAGCCTTTTTGTCTGCCTTGTCTGCAAGAAAGGAAATGAAAACTAATGTCAGTAGCCAGCTTGTACTTTCACAAGAATGCACACACATCTTCAAACAGGGACAACAGATGCATGACTATGATTTATGGGGAGATATGAGTATCAAGGAAGATACTTTTACTGCAATGAGCTTTCACACTTAACCCTTTTCTGACGGGCTATGAGTATACTCGTAACAATAGAGTTACCTCCCACTACCGGGCTACAAGTATACTCATAATGCCACCCTAGGGTCGTTTTGGCAGCATAGCAGCAACCTCGACAGGAATCGGATTTACCCAATTGAAGAGGTTTTTTGCTTTGATGAATATGCCACCGCCCATGCACCTGAAGACTTGGCAGTTTTACCAGAAAGCTGTCCACTCAGGAGCTCGTCGGGCAGGTGACAAGCACCTTCAGGAGGCAGCGGAACAAGTGCGAGTGCTGTACGCCGAGATGAACATTGGCAAACCAAATCCTGATGGACATCTGGACTTTTCAGTTTCCTTCGATGGAAGCTGGCAGAAGCGAGGGCAAACTTCACACAGTGGTATTGCCACTGTGATAGAGGTCTTCTCAGGTCTTGTGGTGGACTATGTGACTCTGTCCAACTATTGCCACGGATGTGAGATAGGGCTGAAAGCAGACTGCCGAGTTTGAGGAGTGGAAGGGAAAGCATGAAGAGGAGTGCCAGAAGACAGTTCCCTGCTTTTCCCAGGCGATGGAGGTAGAGGCTGCTGTCATTCTGTGGAGCAGGTCTGAAGCTCTGCACAACTTCAGATATGTGGAGATGTTGGGGGATGGGGATGGGAAGGCACACTCCAAAGTGAATCAGGCCAGAGTGTATGGTGAGGGAGTGGATGTGCAGAAGATTGACTGTGTCAACCATGTCACCAAGAGGATGGGGACAACTGCCTCTGCCTCCATGATCACGTGTTTCTTACAAATTTGTGGATTATTTTCAAGGTTGATGCTTTTGCCTTTGAATTTGATAGACTTAGGATGAAATTTATTACCTCAAAGTTTGCTTGCATATGTAGAAATGGATGCCAAAATTGAAGAAAAAAAATCATGTTAGAAATGTGTATCTTTTTTAGTTCAATTGTTATACAAGTGTAAACTTTCTCAAACTTTAAAGTCAAATTTCTCCAAAAGTGGTTTTCATTTCTACGGTAATGTTTTTGTGACTTAAAATAATGATAGAATGTAGAAATTTTACTCGTTTTTATATAAATGGATGCTGAATGCTATAAGACTAGTTAGAAATTTGTAACTTTATTAGTTAATTTTTAATTAAAATGTAATCTTGTCATGCCGGCAACGTTTTTTGCATGTGTAAATGCCACTCATCACCAGAAACATTTGTAAGTGTTATAAATACATTTATAATGTTTTATGGCAAAATATAGGTCTTCTTCTTTGTACACAACTATTGCTGATCCTATAGAGTTTGACCCTTGTAGTTTGATAGGGGGTCAAATATTGTCACGTGCATTTTTCAGTGATTGTGTTATATAACAAGAACTAGTCAATCTGGAACAATAAAAAATTGATGTGAATTATCCTTTTTGTGTTTGTATTGTGTGCAAATTTTAATTAAGATAGCTAAAACAGTTGCTGAGCAATGAATTTTTTTCTGATATCCCCGTTTTCTATGCCATGTGCCCCCTTAAGTGGAGAAACTAATGGAATTTCATTTGCAGAGGGTTGAACAACTCAGAAATGCTTTTCAGTCAAAACCACCGGAATATGACATTTTGACTATTTTCATATCTATGTTTCCCCTTACAGCTAACTTTTTTAAATATCTAAAATCAAATGCACAATAAATGCATACTCATTCATACATGAAAAACAAAAGACAAAAATTTACTTACACTGCCGTGTCAAGGCCAGCTGCATTTTTCGCTTCAAGCGATCTTTGGCTTTCTGCTTGGCCTGGAATCAAACAGAACCATGAATAAGGTCAGCGTCGGACAGACCCAACTGGCAGTGCATGATTTCACAGTAACCCCCCCCCCCCCCCTCCCCCCCCAATGTTCAGGTATAAACATACATGCAGCACTGAGAAGTATATATTTAACTGCTGCACTGATGCAAGTCAGGTGGCTTTTTCATTTGGTGGTCATTGAGTGCTTGGCGTGTGACACTACAAGGGGGAACTGCCTCTGAGGACATGCAGTGGCGTAGGTCAGCATTGCTACAGCAAGACCAGCATCCCCTCCAGGTGCCCTACAGCAAACCACACCCCTCTCCAGTTCCTTTCAAGATAAGTGGCAGTTCAGAAAAACACAAAACTAGCTAGTACACATTCCAGGTTGAATGCCAGTTTACATGACCGACACAAATCTAGCTAGTATCCACTCCATGTTGAATGTCAGTTTAGAAGACCGACAAAAGTTTTGCTAGTATCCACTCCATGTTGAATGCCAGTTTAGAAGACCAACACAACTTTTGCTAGTACCCAATCCATGTTGAATGCCAGTTTAGAAGACTGACACAAATCTAGCTAGTACCACTCCATGTTAAATGCCAGTTTAGAAGACTGACACAAATCTAGCTAGTACCACTCCATGTTAAATGCCAGTTAAAAAGACCAACATATGTTTAGATAGTACACACTCATAGTTGAATGTCAGTTCTGAAGCCTGACAATTCTAGTTAGCACACACTTCATGTTGAATGCCAGTTCAGAAAACAGACACACAAGTCTAGCTAGTACACTCCACGTTACTGCCATGTCCTTCAACAATTGTGTTTTCATAAGTGTGTCAATTTTCTTGCATGAATAGTGTGAGTTCATGAACATATCTACAAATGCAACTCATCAGGCAGATTTTTTGGCCAAGAAGAAGCAGTGCAAAAGAGGGATGGAACAGTTGGAAAGCAAGTGGTTCTTACTGACTTGATTTGCAGCAGAAGAGTTACCACTATAGGGAGCAGGAACAGACCTGAAAATACAAAGTCTAATCAGTCTCCCTTCATCTCCTCCCTGAATTGTCAGGTGAATGTCTGTCTTCTTGAGGGTCAGAATGGGTGCATATCTGTCTTTCACATGTCACCAGTCAGTCTGTCCCAATAGCATCTTTCTGTCTCTACCTTCTGCCATGGAATCAAACTTTCATTCCTTGTGCACAACTCAGTTCTCATGGACCAAAACACTGACAACATTCACTTGATGACGCAATTATAAAAATGCACGCCAACAAAATTCTGAGGTTGACAGAAAAAAGAGGTGTGCACAAACAAAAAAAACGAAACAAGTTTGCAAATCCCATTTTGAAAGCAAATTTGTTAATCTTCCAACACATCAATCAATAAGGAGACAATTCTACAATTTAATCAACTCTGAAAACAAAGCATTATCTGAACACTTGGATGTAAAGTAGACCAGCAACACTCATACAGCACTATGCACACTTGACTAACAGCATCTCCTGCTGACTGGACATTCAGAGCACCTGACACACAGCAACACTGTATCCAACATCAGCTGTGGCAAAGCCTACACCACACTTGCAGACATCAATCCGCCGATGTAAACTTCACTGACATCAGTGCACAGAGCTGGCACTCACTAAGTGGACTGCAAACTTCACTGACATCTGTGCACACAGAGAAGGCACTCACTTAGTGGACTGCTGATGCAAACTTCACTGACATCAGTGAACAGAGCTGGCACTCACTAAGTGGACTGCTGATGCAAACTTCACTGACATCAGTGCACACAGAGAAGGCACTCACTTAGTGGACTGCTGATGCAAACTTCACTGACATCAGTGCACACAGAGAAGGCACTCACTTAGTGGACTGCTGAAGCAAACTTCACTGATGTCAGTGCACACAGAGAAGGCACTCTCTAAGTGGACTGCTGATGCAAACTTCACTGACATCTGTGCACACAGAGAAGGCACTCACTTAGTGGACTGCTGATGCAAACTTCACTGACATCTGTGCACACAGAGAAGGCACTCACTTAGTGGACTGCTGATGCAAACTTCACTGATGTCAGTGCACACAGAGAAGGCACTCACTTAGTGGACAGCTGGGTGCTGACTTTGGAGTCCTCGCTGTCCTCATCTTCCACAGAGCTGCTGCTGCTGGAGGACAGGGACTTGCGCCGGTAGCGCTTGATGGTGGGCGGGGGCACCTCCACTTCAGGGGGGCTCTTGGACTTGGAGCGAGCTCTGACAATTAATGAAAGAATGAATGAATGAATGAATGAATGAATGAATGAATGAATGAATGAATGAATGAATGAATGAATGAATGAATGAATGAATGAATGAATGAATCCAGTTCACAAGATTTCCAGCATATCAGTGCTGGAAAATAAAAGTCTTTTCATAGTTTCATAGGTTTCACAAGAAATGACAGTACAGCTGGTGTTTCCCTCTCGCAACTCACCAAAGAGAGGCATAATTCATGTTTCCACTGATGGCATAGGACAGCTGATTACCAAGATAATGGATGCAACGGAAACCAATTTACTTTTTTCATTACAAGACATAAGATGACACTTTTGTTTACAAAGAAACTCACTTGGCCTCTGGTTTTGGTTGAGACTCTGCCTTGGAGGGGGAAGAAGATCTTGACTTTGACCTTGACCTTGACATGCTGCTCCTTGAGCTGGAAGATGACTTTGAACTTGCAGACACAGAGCGCGACCTTCGTCTTCTGGAGTTGGATCTGGATCGTGACCTTGACCTATCCCTCCTCAAGTCTCGGGAGGTCCTTCCCTGGCGACCCCGGTCTCCAAAGCCACCGTCCTGGCCCCGTCTGTCTGGCCCTCCATAGCCACGACTGCCATAACCTCCACGGCCATCATAGCCACGGTTATCAAAACCTCTCCCACCATAGCCCCGGTCACCATAGCCTCTCTCATCATAGCGATCTCCATATCCATGATCACCATAACCTCGGCCGTCGTAGCCATGGCCACCGTAGCCACGGTCCCCATGTCCCATGTTAGAATATCGCTGGCCTCCATAGCCTCTGTCTCCATATCCCCTGTCATTATAACCCCTGTCTGCATATCCTCTGCTGCCATAGCCTCTGTCCCCATAGCCACGATCTCCATAGCCACGGTCACCATAGCCACGGTCACCATAGCCACGGTCACCATAGCCACGATCTCCATAGCCACGATCACTGTAGCTACGGTCATCATAGCCACGGTCACCGTATCCCGAGTCATCGTGGCTGCGATCGCCATACTCGCGGTCGCTATACCTCCTGTCCCTGCTGCCGTAGCAAGGGCGGTCAGGGTAGCGGCCAGAGCGGGGTGGCGGTTGGCGCGAGTCCTGGGTGGAGTGATGGGAACGGGAGCGTGAGCGTGAGCGTGAACGACCCCTGGATCGGGAGCGGGAGCGAGCCTGGGCACGGCTTGAGCCGCTCTGCTCAGACGAATGCCGGGAGTGCTTGGTTGGTCCTGAAGACTGGCCTGATGAGGAGCGTCTCTTGAGAGCACTGGAAGAGAAAGACCTTCACATGGGGAATGCTGAAGTGTCATATCAAAAGATTAACAAAAAATCTTACACAGGAATTTGATCCCCTGGTAAAGAAAATGGTGCACAACACCACTTTAAAAAAAATTCCACCTCCTCTTGGACACAAGGTATTTAAAGGCATTAGTCAACAGCTGTCTACATTCATTTCTTTGTTAATGATAGAGAGCCAAATACCTGCTGAGCCAAGACAGACTAGAATTTGGGACATACACTTGGGGACCCAACAAACTCCACATGAATTCGAAGTGCTCTATCCACTAAGCTACTGAGGTTTTGGACAACAAGTCACTACTTTCAGATGTCATTCAACCCCAAACCAGTATGTAGGTCCACTGGTATGAGTCGATGCAGACATGAGGATGAAGGCATGCTGGTTTGTACGAGTGTCAAGTTCCATCTTATCTACGCCTTGGAATGGCAAGGCAGCCAATTGCATGGGACACTAAGTAATCAAACCAACAAATCACTCCACTTGGCGTCCTTTCAAATGCATTACAAAAAGCACTGAAGCTGTTAAAAATAATTTCCATCCATCCAAACTGTGCACTTCATGGGAGCAAGATTTTGCAGATTAAAAAATAAAGTTTAAAATGACACAAGCAACATTCTGCACAGAGCCATTGTGACAGATGCTTGCATCCCAAGCGACCAACTTTCTCAGCAATCCCATCTGCTCTTAGCATTTCTGGAAGCTGAGCTAAGCCTACTTCTGTGCAAGTCTGCTCAAGAGAATTTTGGAGCACCTTGCTTCACATCTCAATCATCCGCAGAAGGCCAAAGCTGAGGCACAGCACAAGTGAAGGCTATGAACCTGCATCCCAGACTAGAGTGGCAAACTAAACGAGAACACCGACCATGATTGCTTCTTTGACTCAGATTTGTCACTAGTGGAAGGTGGGCGCGTTTGCGGAGGCAGAGAGGGGCCCTGCAGCACACCATCGCGTTCCTCCTCCGACTCATCGCCAAAGCTGGTGATGAAAGTTACCCTGCCCACGTTGTCCGGTGACCGAGATCGAGATCTAGACGAAGACGACGACCTGAAAGAAGAGAAGGAAGTTCTGATAACCTGGATTCCACCTCTCATCCCGAAGAACGAAGTCCATTCCCTCCTCAACACTTCCTGTCAGTTGTACAGACATCTTTATCAGCAGCCCCCCCCCCCCCCCCCCCCCAACCCCCAATTTTACAGAATTAATGATTTGAAACAGTAACAAGTTTTAAATTGTAGAAAAGATGCAGCAAGCTCTATCACACAATAACATCACATACCATTTTAAACAATAGAGCAAAATATATAAATAAACATTTTTCATGAACTTAATCCAATAAGATTGAGCTTACTTCCTGTAAGGCTCGTACTTGGGACTGTCCCTGGCAGCATAGCTGAAACAAAACAAGAACAAGTAAGATAACTTTTCCTCAGTGGGTCTCCCACCTCTGGCACCATAACCTCTTTGCAGAAACAAACAAAGGACCTGCCCATTCAAATATGATGCATGGAAACCCAGCTAAGAATACTAAATACTGAACTTTTTCCATCAACCTAAATCAGCTAAGTGATCAAGACCTATGCAAAAACATAACACAAATCTTACATATTCACAGAAAACTTTTAATTTAAAAAAGAAGTGTCCAAAGGTAGATAAGCTACAAATGAAGAAAGAGGGGGCACCGAACAATTGTGCCAATAAATCCTAAGGAAAGACTTGAATGAAATACCCTCATTGTTCACCTGAAAGGTTCACAGAAACGAGCTCCCCGGTGCTCTGCAAATAGAAGCAAGTCAACAACTCCACGTTTTGCATGAGCTGCATTCACAGGATGAGATGTCTCACCCCAACAGACAACATTGCTGTGGCATTCACAACACGCAGACCTCAAAGTTTCTTACTCTGTGTAGTTTCGCATGAGACAGTCAGTAATTCCAGACAGAAGAACCAAGAAACACTGAAGTTCTACAGCACTAGGACCACCCTAGACCAACTACTGCAGTTTGCAGAGAATGAGTCACTGTCAGGTGGCAGAGTTACCTTGGGGGACTTATCTTGCGGCCTTGCAGTCTCTTTTCCTTGAAAGCTCTTCGTTCCCTGCGTGACTTCCTTCCCTGCAACACCAGGCAGACAGCGGCTTTGAGGATGGATGGATGGATGGATGGATGGATGGATGGATGGATGGATGGATGGATGGATGGATGGATGGATGGATGGATGGATGGAGTGTAAGGGCCCATCAGCCTTGTAGGCTATGTAAGGCCACAACGTTAAGAAACACCCATCTTCAACAAGGTATTAAAACTCTTCACAACAGTGAGGTCTCATACAGTTCACCTAACTAGTGACATGAAATCTATTAAATCGAGGCCCACTGCCCACCAGCCAGCAAAGGTTGTGTAGAGCCTTCAAACACGAAAAAGCATGAAGAGCGATAGGGCCGACTTCGAGGACAACAGATACTCAAGCTCAGCATCACAGCATGCGTGGGTCTCACAGCCTCTGTGCCACAGTGGGTAAGGAAATTCCATACTTGCAACTTTTCTTTAGCCCAAAGAAAAAAATAGTTGTTATTAAAGGTAATCCAACCAACCCCTTTTTTTCCTGCCAACCCTACACTTATTTAAATTATGAAAAGAAAAAAGAAAATAAATCTATGGTATTAAATGAATTGTGTTTTCCCATCTTCCCTGCCTTGTGAGCTATTTAAGTTTTTCTCAGGGTTTTTTTCCAGTGAAAGAGAAATTGCAATTTGTGTTCAATCCACCTAATTCAAACAGTCAAGGAGCTCCTCATCTTTCAAACAGTCATGGAGCACTTCCTCTTTCAGTCACAGAGCTCCTCCTCTTTCAAACAGTCACAGAACTCCTCCTCTTTCAAACAGTCACAGAGCTCCTCATCTTTCAGTCATGCAGCTCCCCCGCTTTCAAACAGTCACAGAGCTCCTCCTCTTTTAAACAGTCACAGAGCTCCTCCTCTTTCAAACAGTCATGGAGCTCCTCCTGTTTCAAACAGTCACAGAGCTCCTCCTCTTTCAAACAGTCACAGAGCTCCTCCTCTTTCAACAAACAGTCACAAAACTCCTCCTCTTCCAAACAGTCACAGAACTCCTCATCTTTCAAATAGTCACAGAGCTCCTCCTCTTTTAAACAGTCACAGAGCTCCTCCTATTTCAGTAACAGAGCTCCTCCTCCTTTCAAACAGTCACAGAGCTCCTCCTCTTTTAAACAGTCACAGAGCTCCTCCTATTTCAGTAACAGAGCTCCTCCTCCTTTCAAACAGTCACAGAGCTCCTCCTCTTTCAAACAGTCACAGAGCTCCTCCTCCTTTCAAACAGTCACAGAGCTCCTCCTCCTTTCAAACAGTCACAGAGCTCCTCCTTTCAAACAGTCATGGAGTTCCTCCTCTTTCAAACAGTCACAGAGCTCCTCCTCTTTCAAACAGTCACAGAGCTCCTCCTCTTTCAAACAGTCACAGAGCACCTCCTCTTTCAAACAGTCACAGAGCTCCTCCTCCTTTCAGTCACAGAGCTCCTCCTCTTTCAAACAGTCATGGAGTTCCTCCTCTTTCAAACAGTCACAGAGCTCCTCCTCCTTTCAAACAGTCACAGAGCTCCTCCTCTTTCAGTCACAGAGCTCCTCCTCTTTCTGTCACAGAGCTCCTCCTCTTTCAAACAGTCATGGAGCACTTCCCGTTTCAAACAGTCATGGAGCACCTCCTGTCTCAAACAAGCATGGAGAAAATACCCAGGTCAAGATGTTGCTACTTGTCCAGGCATCACACAACCCACAGCCTTACAAAAACCATGACCGCTGGTACATCTCCAACTAAAAAGTAAAGTTTCACTTCAAAGTTGAAAATCCCTATCTACCACCACTGTCAGTCAGGTAAGGCACTATCACAAGGCATCATGAGTGGAGATGTTACAACCCACACTCTAGAGATCCCACACAAACTACTATCAGATCTATTTAGAATGCACGAGTGGAGATGTTACAACCCGCACTCTAGAGATCCCACACAAACTACTATCAGATCTATTTAGAATGCACGAGTGGAGATGTTACAACCCACACTCTAGAGATCCCACACAAACTACTATCAGATCTATTTAGAATGCACGAGTGGAGATGTTACAACCTGCACTCTAGAGATCCCACACAAACTACTATCAGATCTATTTAGAATGCACGAGTGGAGATGTTACAACCCACACTCTAGAGACCCCACACAAACTACTATCAGACCTATTTAGAATGCACGAGTGGAGATGTTACAACCCACTCTCCAGAGATCCCACACAAACTACTATTAGACCTATTTAGAATGCACGAGTGGAGATGTTACAACCCGCTCTCCAGAGATCCCACACAAACTACTATCAGACCTATTTAGAATGCACGAGTGGAGATGTTACAACCCACACTCTAGAGATCCCACACAAACTACTATCAGACCTATTTAGAATGCACGAGTGGAGATGTTACAACCCGCTCTCCAGAGATCCCACACAAACTACTATCAGACCTATTTAGAATGACGGGAAAGAGTTCTGATGATGGGCCACACTAGTGGACTTGTCAGAAGAGAAGCCTGCTGGAGAGCCAGCAGCAAAGCTGGAGGGCCACACCAGCATCTTATTGGTGTCAATAATGAAATACATGTATATTCCTACAAAAATGCTCATCTACATCTATATTTATTTACATAAATTAAATGCTGTGGCCTGCCAGTTTTGCAGTTTCCTGCACCCTTCTCCTCAGACAAGTCCACTAGTGTGGCCCAGTATCAGAAGTGCAACCAAATGACCAGCTACTGCAAGTTCCCTTTCCTCCATAACAGAAAGGACAATACAAATTGTATATCCATTGAAGTTCCACCCTTTTGAGTCATGCAAGATGTTTGAAATGCTTACAGCAAATTGTGCCTTTTCTTCTTCAATCATTTTTGCCTGCTTCAATGCTTCTAGCTCTTCCTTGTCTTTCCGCAGCAACCTGAAGAGAGTGCAAAACAATGAGGTATATGTGACAAACATGCAGGTGACATAAACAAAATAATTTTCCAATGCAACCTGAAGAGAGTGCAAAACAATGAGGTATATGTGACAAACATGCAGGTGACATAAACAAAATAATTTTCCAATGCAAGAAAAGTCTTACACTTTGCTTGAACTGACAAGAGATGCACACTTACTACCACTTTCACACTTTTATAATGTTATCCACTCTTGCCATTAATTCCACACCCAGAACTCACTCTCTATGACCAACACACACACACACACACATACACACACACACACACATATGCTTGCACACATGCACACACACATATACACACACTCTCTCACACACACACACTTGCACACACAGACAGACAGACAGACAGACAGACACACACACACGCTTGAACACATGCGCACACACACACACAATCACACTTGAACACATGCATGCACGCGCGTGCGCGCACACACACACGCTTGAACACATGCACACACGCACGCGCGCGCGCACACACACACACACACCCACAGACACACATAACACACCCACCGAGAGTGTGTGCAATGACACCTCTACATGTCCACCCAGGATACCAGGCCCTGAATAAGCCCCTTGCAGTCAACCTCCAGCCCTGACCTCTGGCCTTGAGAAACGAGCAACATCACTGCTGACTGTATGAGGGATCAATGGAAGAATACTTCAAAGCTCCACACATACAAAAATAAAAGCTGCAATGACAAATACATGTATATCACAATGTTGTTCACTTTAGATGCACAGACCACATGTAATTCAAATCTCTCTGCCGTCACTTTTCAAGGAAACCAAAAGAAGCCATAGGCAAGCTCATTACCTGACGAAGTCATCATCTTTCATGCCGTATTGCTGGGCATATATGTTGATCATCCTACTTTGATCTGGTGTCAGCATGTCTACATCAAGAGTAACATCTGGAAAAACAATACTCGTCTCAACAACAAGCACTTCAATAAGTATTTTTTTCCAAGGGGAGAGGTGGGAGTGGGGTGAGGGTGAGGGTGAGGGTGAGGGTGGGGGAGGGGGAGGGGGGTGGTGGGGGTTGGGGGGGGTGGGGTGGTTGGGTGATTGGGGTTGGGGGGTAATTTTTCCATTTCAGAAAATATTACACAGATCATAAAAGAAATCTAGTTGTATCAGAGTTGAGAAATAAACTGCTTGTCAACTATTCTGTCTCCCTGCTCTCTCATGTCATCTCCATGACAACATAAATGTTGAAGTAATTAAAAAATTTCAAAAAGATTTTATTTCATCTCAATTATTCTTTCAATTCATACAGCCCATCACAGGCAGCCAGCAGTTTATCACAAGCACACTCCTTGACAGCATCAAGTTCCACTGCAGACAAGCCAGCAACAGCCGTCCTCCATCACCACTAACAGCCTGTCCATCACTGAGCCAATGGGGAGCTCTCAATCACTTTCTCTCCATTAAAAAAACCACTGGCATTTTAAAAAGAGTGTTTAAAATTTTTCATCAGCTAAGTGTCAGAACAGAAGAGAACTTGTCCCATTCACTTTGATTTCTGTCAATGACCACATGAGGAAAAAGCACAACTTTCCCCCATAAAACTTTGTCTCTACAGATATATTTTTCCTTGGCATCAACTTTAAAAATTTACCATGGAACACTTCTCCCTGGTGCAAGAGTTATATAACCACAAACACCATAGCCAACTATGAGCCAACAATCACAAAACCCCCACCCCAGTACCACAACTTACCAAGGTCAACTGTTTCAACATCTGTGTCACTGCTTTCATCACTTTCCTCATCTTCCTCCTCATCTTTGTCTCCAGGGGTGCTGTCTTCATAAGTGTAGCCAATGGCTACCTTCTTCTCTGCTGACCTGTGAGAGGACAGCAAACTCAGATGTCAGAGCAAGAGAGGCTTATAGTCTAAAAGTCTGTGTTGTGGAGGAAGACTCGTACTACAAGCAACTTGGCAGCGCCAACTGGGCAGAGTGGCATGAAATGCAGACAACTGTCTGTCCCAACCACCAGTGCCCATCACAAGCAGCTCTGGAGTGGAATGAATGAATGAATGAATGAATGAATGAATGAATGAATGAATGAATGAATGAATGAATGAATGAATGAATGAATGAATGAATGAATGTATGTTTATGGCCTACCAGCCTTTCCAGCTATTAAGGCAATGGATGATGAAAGTTACTAGAACTGTTGAGTGTAAAAGCGAGTCAGGTCTCCATTTCTCTAGCTATTTACCTTGTACGTATCTGGTAGAAAGACATGGAGAGTATTCTTACCTCCATCCCAGTCAGTGCTTTACAGCGGAGGCAGAGAAGAAAGGTGCCCTGTGCTTGTAGCCAAGAAGGCAAGTGTCTCTGCACTTTAATCAATATATTCCACAAACTTTACCATATAAATTAAAAGTACAAATTTTCAAATGTGAACAAATTCATGCATGCATGTGTACATGCAATAGCACAGGCATGACCATGTGTGAACAAACATGCTAATGGGTTAACTCCGGGAACTGAAATACAGCTCTTTTCAATTCACCTTAACAAAGTAGAGACACAGGTGTAGATAGGCAGAGAGCAAGTAGGTGAAGCAACCAAGCAAGCAACAGACAGACAGAGACAGAGACTGACAGAGAGACTGAGACAGAGAGACTGACTGAGACAGAGACAGACCCAGACAGACACGCAGAGAACAAATGAGAAAGGTTGGGGGCAGGGGTGGGAGAAAAGAGCAGACTGCCCTACAACACAAGATCAGTCCACAGCAAAGGCAAGCCTGAAGTCCATTTCACTCTGTACTTACTTCTTCTTCTCCTCCTCATCAGGTCTGGTGACAGGGCCAAACTGCTCGTCTTGGTAGATCTGTTGCAGTGCCTGCTCCTCTGTCACTGGCAGTAAGCAAAGACAATAGGTAAACATAGCAGTCAATCATTACCCCAAGTTTCAGCTTTCTTTCCATGTACAAAAACGGAAAAATGCACAAACATATGAGATGAATTTTTTATTTTAAAATATAACACATAAAAGCTGCATATCTTCAGATAAAAGACAGCCCATGGCCATGGCAACCACCAAACACCGATAAGCCACCTCCCACAACTGTGTCCAGTTATTTCATAAAAACCTGACAATTTCAAAAGCACAGGGAAGGGATCGCTAAATAACCTAAATTCATTCCAGTTGCAGTTTTGTTTCCTCTATTTTTTCAATGACCAAAACAAAAATATCTAGGGCTAATAATTTTATATGAAGCATGACTGCAACAGGTAGACAGTGACCTAACATGCACATAACAAGTTTCATATTTTTCAGAGCACTGCATTGCTGGCAATATGTCTAAATCCATTCTTGATCATTCCAATCTTTTGTTGGTACAAATTGAGATTTCTTCTGGCCTCAAAATTATTTTCTGAAAAACTGCTAAACACTGCAGCAAAGAATGCCCATAACCTCAAGGCATTCAAGAGTTGCCTCCCTTCCCTTTGCCATCAAAGTGGTACTGGCTACAGATCTCATAAGGGTTTCCAATACAACACCTGTGTTAGTGCAGACTCCAGAGCTAAAGTAAAAGTAGAAGACTTACATCCTGCACCCTCGTTTTCAACAATGGTTCTGTAGCGCTCATAGCTGCACTGTCGTTCCTCATCCTCATCTTCTGTTAATCTGAAAACAGCCCCAACATCATGATTAAAAATAATTCAATGTCAAGCAGTGTAAAGGAAGGATCACCTTACAGAGCTTTCAGCCTCCCTTCACAGAATCAACATCATCAAAGACCAAAAACACACTCATCCCCTTGTCTCTTTCCTCACTGTTAAGGCCTGGACACTACAGTCACATCTACAGACTGTACATTTCTTCACTCATTTCAACACTCACTCTTGCTCATTCCAAGCTCTGCCCATCCCAGTGGAGCCTTCCTGTCCTGCTGGTGCAAAACCCTAGACCTACCGTGACAAAAACTGCCCTCCAAGGAGTGCACTGAGACAAATTACAGGGAAAGACCAGTGCAGTATTCACAGCAGCAAGATGGACTTACGAGCTGGAAGATTCTGCTGGAGGCTTGTACTCAGGTATGTAGTCCAGATGGGCTCGCACATCAAATCTGTCTATCATATTATCTGCATGGCCCTGCCAGGGCATCCTGCAATCAAAATATATCTATGATTCCATGGATTCAAAATATGTATACTAGTTGACTGTAAAGCTAACTGCAGGGACGTATGCTCTCCTCAGTGTCCATGTAGACATGAACAAACCATTAAACCTCAGGCATGCAAGCACAACAACAGGCATATGAAGCATATACACCATTCACTGTAGTTAAGTACAATTGTAGGCATCACATACTACTTGACTGCAAATTATGAGGATAAAAACCATACTTGTCGGGCAACTATGTCTTAATAAAATGCTAATCATAAGGAAGTAAGCCAAGGTTTATAAAATGATTAAATCCATGAGAGAAACAAATACAGACCTGTGCACCCTCCATTGGAATAATCGTAAAACAAGAAGATAACTTTTGGAAAAATCGTAAGATTTAAACGACTCGCCCGTGAACGGCGCAATTAGCGGATCATCACTCATCAGCTGTTCGCATCCAACCCTCACTGTCATCCTCTCCCACCTCTCGATCACTCGCAGCTTGAGAGGTCGGCATTCTTGAGCTAATTACAGCTTGCCTGATCACTTCATCTAAAGTTTCCTCATCATCTTCATCTTCGGCAGCTGAAGGATTAAAATCCTCAAACAGATTTCGCGATCGCGACATGTTGCCTCGAGCGTCCACTTCCACCCTCTGGATAGCCCATAATTTCTACTATACCGCACATAAAATCGCCCTGATTTTTGATTGGCCAAGCTGAAGACTGTAGAGAAACCTCTTCTGCATGAACTGGAGTCAGTAAACGTAGAGTTATATGATAGGCTTGTACTTTGGAGAGAGTCAGAACGCACGTGGTGTCTGAAGGCGAGCGCGGCAATTGCCGAAACTGGCCGAAATTGTACAGAAAAAAGTAATGCCGGTCCGTAGAGTGAAAAATCAGAAGATTTTTCATGCCAGGCGAAAATCGTAAAAATTACGATTTTATCGTTTCATGCCAGGCAAAAATCGTCAAAATTACGATTTTATCGTACAAGTGCACAGGTCTGCAAATAACATGTTTGACTGGAGGGAAAAAAACCACCTTGCACCACTATAGTTTTTTTGTTGTTGTCGTGCCTGCAAGTGTATGCATCCAAAGTTCCTGGGCATTACAGCAAGATGGGAGCTGAATCAAATAAAGGGTAAGGTAGAAAAGGTTGGATCAGAAAGAAGACCACAATGTCAGGATGAAAGGTTTGGATCAATGGAGAACAAGACAAAATAGACTGGACAGAAATGAGCATCCATGACAGGACCAACTAAGACTGGATGCACAGATGAAACATGTTGGATGAGTGGAGGGAAACTGGAAACAGAGACGACTCACATGCTCTGTGGACTTTCCGCAGCCAGGGCAACGGCAGGGTCCAGGTGGATCTTGTAGGGACGTCCATGCACTCGAAGGAACTGGGTAGGGTCCAATTTCTGCACATGCAATGGCCATCAACAGACATATTGAACTTTACACTGGACTTCAGGTTCAAAGGAGGGAGGCCATCCAGATGTACAGGATGCAATTTCTGATCCCATGTACTTCACTTATGGATGGATGGAGTATTCTGGCCCATCACTCAGCCATTGTAGGCTATGTAACTTGTAAGACTAAGACCATTAATTACAAAAATCATCATTCTTAGAATCAGATTAATTTAAGTCAGGTCATGATTTCCCTAGATATATGCCTTTTATGAAATGCATACAGAGCGCAGTAGGTCAATTCTTACCCCAAGCCCACAGGGGGATTTAAAGATTGACAGTGTTTCATGGCCTATCACTAGTATCAGCCTTTGTAGGTTTTGCAAACCCATTAAACACAAAAATCACTCGAATAGTTTAGAGTAAACGCATAGCAACTCAGGATGCCCTTTGTTATTCGCCTCTTTCGAATCACATAGAATGATAGACACAGTGGGTCTATTCTTAACCTCAACCCATAGGGGGATTACTTAAAGATGATTGTTATAATGTATGAGATCTAATTTTGGATTCAAGATACAATGGAAAGTAGTCAAGAGTTAAGTGTGAACAGTTTCTGGCATTTCAAGAAAAGGGGCACTGAAACATGAAATGAGCCTTGCACAAGCACAAAAATGCCTCTAATAATAATTATGAGAAATGAACAACACTAAAAAAAAATTAATGTGCAATAAACAGGGTTAACATTTATATTACGGGACATAGATTTTTGTCATATCAAGACAGCCAAACTGTTTCCAGCCTCAATAGGACTCAACAGATTTTCTTTTTAAAATCTTTACACTTTGCCAGCATGTATTTTCTTCAATCCAATAACACAAATATTCTCCTATAATAATAAAGGATGTGAAATGAGATTCAAGGTAATCCAGCTACACATCCACCATTACTCACTGCTACCATTGGCAAGCAATGACAAGTCTAACAACATATCAATATCATACTCACAATTTTCTCATAAAACTCTCTTCTCCTTTCAGCTCTTTTCTTGAAATCCACCATTAGTCCTCGGATCTTCCTCTCCTGTCGTCTGGCCTCGTGCCACATTAGGAACTGTAGGGACTGAAAGAGAAAGAGACAGTTGAATAGTCAAATCTGCTGTACTGTTGTGCAAAGGGCACACCATGAACTCAAGTCTAGCAAAGGCAGAGTCTAACAAGAAATTGCCTGACTGCTTGAGGCTACGGAATGTTTTTTTTCAGACAAGGAGAAGTGGACTTAGGCTTGCCCAAATGGGCACCAACATTTTCCTCCGATTTACTTAATAATCAAAGCAAAAAATGGCTTGAAAACTGTGTTGGTGCACAATGGCAAGGCTGAGCAGATGGCCTCTGAACTGCGTGTTTAGTTTGACACTCATGGTTATATTGTATACATGTTCAATGCTAAGTGGGGGAAAAGTTGTGCTTACAGTGAAATGGAAAAAATTAATAGGGTTAGTAGATTGGCCTGAATTTTTTTTAAAAGTATTTTATTTTAGAAGAGTCAAAACTAAACATAAATCAAGTTTCTCTTTTGCTGATAATGTTTTTAAATGTAAAAAGTGGATTTCCCAAGTGTTCATAGATCACGGAAGATGGGTCAGCATGCAGTTTGTTGGTTACCGCTTTTTGGTTGTTGTTCTGGCTTGTGGGAAAATGACCTAACATTACGGTACTACTAATGACCGCAATATACCGCAATACACCGCAATATACCGCAATATACCGCAATACCCCCAAATACACTCTCAGAAAAGAAAAAACATCAACAGATCGATGCTAAAAACGTGCTTTTGATATTGCGCGATCATGCCGAGAAGAAAACAATGTTCGGAGAAGTTTAGACACAGTAGATCACGTACACGCCTTGCAAAACAGGCTGCATGTAGGCCTATTCGACAGCAGCGTGATCTACTGTGTCTAAACTTCTCCGAACGTTGTTTTCTTCTCTGCATGATCGCGCAATATCAAAAGCAGGTCTTTAGCATCGATCTGTTGATGTTTTTTTCTTTTCTGAGAGTGTATTTGGGGGTATTGCGGTATATTGCGGTATATTGCGGTCATTAGTAGTACCCTAACATTATGGTGTTTTGCAGTCCATCAGCCTTTGTAGGCTAAGTAAGGCCATTAATCAGGAATAATCACATGGATGGATGGATGGATGGATGGATGGATGGATGGATGGATGGAGTTTTACAGCCTATCAGCCCTTGTAGGTTATGTACGGCCACCAAGCACGATAATCACAAGAACAGAGTAAATGCAAATTAAGCATCCATTTCCCTAATTACTCGCCTCTTGAAAACGCACGGGGAGATCTATGCAGTGAGTAAATTATTATCCCCAACCCACAGGGAGACAGAATCACAAGAACTGGTTCAGTAAGGTCGTCAGGATTTCCCTATTTATTCGCCTCTTAAGAATCCTTACGAATCGTGTAGGAAGAGTGCACAGTGACAGGGGGAATGGTTTTGCCCCAACGTGCATTTTGAAATTTTTAAAAATTTCAGCACGAAATCTTTTTGACGCGTCTTGGCTGAGACTCCTGAAAAAACCCAACTGAACTCGGTTGATAAATATGTTTCAGTCGGGGGGGGGGGAACTGTTTAAAGCTCAAAGTACGACTGATTTTACGTTGTGACCATTTCTTAAATTATTTGGGGGGTCACGCAGATTTCGTTTTGGTCCGTGTTTGTGGTTAAGTTATCTCTGCCTGAAAGAAAGACATGAACCAAAGTTGTCTCGTGTGCTACTTTGTATTACAATGAATATTGAGAAAATGAAACACGAGTACTGAGTGATTATTTGTGAGAGTGCAGTGACTGTGGGAAAAACGGCAAAATTTACATGCGAAAACCGATTTTGAACTCGTCCAATTGAAATAGAAAAGCGACATAACCATTTGAAAAATCGTCACACACGAAAGGTAAGAATAGCACAGTAATCAGCATGAAAAGCTCTTTCCGAATATTTAAACAGCAAAACACTAAGTACATTAGAAGCATTCTTTTCGTAGACCTACAATTATTATTTTTCGGCATGGGATGGTGCATCACGAGTTGTCTCTCACGCAAAATATGGCGTCTAGTCCAACATTCCAAGCAAGTGTAAGTCGTGCAATTCGGCAACATGTACTGAAATGAAAAACTCGCATGTTTGCATTGTCACAGTTTAAAACCAAAGATGCAATTAATGCAAAGCAAGTTTCACGTGAACAACACCCACCTTTCCAGCACACACTTTGCGTGTCACCTTTTTATCTATCCGAGCAACGTTCTCGTCTACAATAATTCAGTAACAATATAACGTCTGCGGGACTAAAATTACGCCAACGACAAAAAGGGATTGTTATGGTCTGTTAGACGTGTTTCTTTCAGTAAAAAATGTTGCACTTAAAATTCATTCACTGAAAAGACAACGAATAGTTAATGGATATTTCTCATTACTGTGTTCCCAGAAGCCTCGGAGTGGCGCGAATACACAAAAAGTGACAAATCTGTCGCCTGCTGGAGTTGAGCTGCCGAGACACAAAACAAAGGTAATAACTGTTTATATTCAATTGATCGGTGAATATTTGCTGGAATTATTTAGACCGAACATTACGTTGCAACTTTTTTTGAATAGTTGTAAAACAGTATTTTCCTATCTTTTTTGTAATTATATCAAAGGCGATATGCCTACAGTAAAACTAAAACAGATCACAAGGTAGGATTCCCAAAATTGTTGTAAGATCGGCTTTCTACAATGTTTTCCCCACTTTCCACGCAGTTTCTGCAGGAAAATGACTGCTGGATGAGAAATGTATCAAATATTTTGTCTCCCCCCGTTTTTAAAATAACTTTTCGTCAATCAATTTGACCGAGTAATGTGCATGATCGCGATCTCTTATTTTAATGTAAAAACTCGGGACAAGGTTGGGGGAAAAGTGCAATTTAGAATTTTACTGTCAAGGTGCGTCCTCCTCAAAACAAATTATTTTGCTTTCATCAACACGAGAACGTTAAGATTGATGATGATGATGATGATGATGTGAAGCCAGAATTTAAGTTTTTACATGGACTCTCTCTCTATCTCCCTCTCTCTCTCACCCCCCCCCCCCCCCCCCCCCCCTCCCCCTTTGCCTGGCCGAAGCACTACAGTGCCAGCCAAGCCCACTGTCTGCCTGGCTCCCCCAGTCATTGCATGTTTCCCCTCTCTCCTCCCCCTATCCCTCTATCAATCATGTATCCAGCGTCTCATACGGCCAATTATGTTGTAAGACCAGCCTACTATGTAGCTTATCAGCCTGTGGGAGGGTCCCAGCGCCTCCTTCCCTTATTGTTTGTTAATTGAACATGGCTGCTGATAGTCCCTCCTGTCGTATGCCTAAATTGTTAGAAACAAGAGACAAATTTGATGCTTTCTCTAAATTAAGACATCTGATTGCAATGGTGCAATATTCATTCGATTGACTTTGTTATGCCTATCGAGGCAACACTTTTTGTGAATAATTTCGAGTAAGTATAGGCAGCAATGAGCCTTTTTCTATCATTAGGAAAAGGTCAAGAGTACGCAGGTGCTGAGTACGCCAATTTCACTACCCTACCTCAAAACAGCCTCTTTCTCCTCACACTGTCAACTCACACAATCCAAACTTTTTTCATGTTGTTGACAAAAGATCGATGTTTCTGCACATGTTTGATGCTCAATAAATCTTCTTCAACTTTGATGTTTTTCATGTTTTGCACGAAAGATTGAATGCTGTCAGTGAGAGAAAGTGTGACATTGTGTAAAGTTGAGTTAAGACAAATGCTAACCTAGGAGCAAATATATCATTAATACTTGGATGTTGAAGCTGCAATAAAGTTTTTGTGTTGAATAGTTTATCTTTTGTGGCTCTTTTTCTGAATGAGTGGTGGTGTCAAGTTAAGATGACACTCCAAACTGTCTTCTTCAAATACAACTAAACTAAAGATTACATTCAGTTTTTCTTTTCTGTACAGTTTATACATCACCTAAATGCATCATATTTATGGGAAATGAAGAGTGTATCATTACTGTATCAGAAAGTTTATTTTGAAATATTTGTGTCACACCAATACTCAGCATCTCGGTACTCTTGACCAAAACACAATTCAGAGACAGGCTGAGATCCGCGACTGCCGAGCCCAAGCCTGGCTCCCCTGAGGTCCACGCATTTCTTTGATAAGGAGGGACTGTGCAGGTCTGGAGAGATGCCCACCACTGTCATCCGAGCTTAATAAAGAAAACTGGAAACGCCACGGGTTTGCCTCCTCCCTGTCTTGTACATCAACGGACCAGGAGCCTGCATCACCAACCAGGCACAACAACTCCTTGGCTCCACCATAATAATATTAATAATAAAAGCTGTAGAGATCGAACTCTGCATCACTAGACTAGTCTAGAGGATTATAGAAGGGTTTTTGAAGACAAGATTCGGTCTATGCTCGTGCCCGAGTTCTTCATGCATGCATGTATTTGTGTGTGCGTGTTTGGTGATATCAAAGAACGTAAGTTACACATTCTTTGGTGATATGGATAATCATCTGTGATCCAAACCCAGAATTGTCTCTTTTTGCCTCCCCCTCCCCCCGGGTCTCTCTCTTTCTGTGTTTCTCACTCTCTCTCTCTCTCTCTCTCTCTCTCTCTCTTGATGGTGTTCATCAAATAGAATGATCATAAACCCCTCAAAAATCAAGTGCATGATCCTAACTACAAGACAAAAACGTCAACGACAACCCTTAACCATCAACCTTATGCTAGAAAATGAAATCATTGAGCAAGTCTCTGAACACAGAGTGCTAGGCATAATTGTTGATGAACAACTAACTTGGGAACAACATGTCAATTCCTTATGCAAAACTATTGCTAAGAACATTTTCCTGCTCTCTAAACTGAAGCATTTTGTCACCACTGATGCATGCGCAATGTTTTTTCACGCACACATAAATTCCCATATTAATTTTGCATCTGTTGTATGGGATGGCTCTATGGCAGTGCACTTGAACAAGATTAAATCACTGTACAGACGAGCTGCCAAGCTTATCATTTCCGACTCAACATTGTCTACGGATGAAAAGATCAGAAATCTTGGCTTACTACCCTTCCAAAAACACCTCGTCCTCAATAAATGCATCCTTATGCACAAAATTGCTCATTCACAAGCACCGAAGTATCTTACTGATCTCTTCATTCGTCCCCAAACAAGCCATTCACTATCTCGCAACACTTTCATTCTACCACAACCTAGAGTAGACATTTTCAAAGGCAGTATTACATATTCAGGTGTTATGATATGGAATACACTCCCATTGCACCTAAGGAACAATACTTCCATGAAGTCTTTTAAAGCATCCATACGTGATTATCTATTCAGATGATCTCACTGCTGTCGCCTGTACAGTGTACATATGACACGTATTTGATTGAACTTGAAGACTCACTGAGCTGATAGTTGTCAAAGGCATAGATCTATCTACTAAAATATTTGTCATTGTTGATCATATTCTTCATATACCTTACCAATTGTTGTACATAGATTAGCTACTGTGTATTTTTTCTTATCTATCCATGTTTTCATTTCTTTATGAGCAAGGACAATTTGTAAGATAGGCAGAAATGCCTAAAATTTCATCCTTGATAAATAAAGAATCAATCAATCTCTCTCTCTCTCTCTCTCTCTCTCTCTCTCTCTCTCTCTCTCTCTCTCTCTCTCTCTCTCTCTCTCTCTCACTCACTCACGCAAAATGGTAGGGAGGAAATTTTATTTTTTATTTTTGCGGATGATGTGGCACTGTTGTCCATGACTCGTACAGGTCTTCAGACTCAGATAAATAACCTTGAATATGCATGAAAACAAGTTAGTCTCACAAACAGTCATGGTTTTCCGCCAAGGAGAGTTCTTAATCACAAGGAGAGAAATGGTTTTTTAATGGAGATGCGTTGGAAGTTGTAAATGTGTTAAAATACCTCGATACACTTTTACGACCAAACTATCTGAAACGGTAGCCCTTTGCAATGTAGTGCTCAACAAAAGGGAAACAGAAAACTCTTCAACTTTTAAAAACAATGTGGGCTCTTCGCACTTGTAATCCAAAATTATTCTTTAAAGTATTTGATGCACAAGTACAACCTTCATTACTGGGGATTGGGAGAGCACATCAATGTGGACAGGTCTCACTTATTTGCATGCTAGAGTTTTTTTATGTTGACGTCAAAACACCAAATACCTTGGTTTATGGAGAAACGGAAAGATTTTCCTCTTATCATAAATAGTTTTGTTAGAGCTGTGAAATATTGGTTCAAAGTGTTGAAAATGTTATGCCAGATGATCGGCTACCGAAGCAAACACTTTATATGCTATCCAGTGCAACATTCCTGACACTCAACTGGCTAAAATTTATTGAAGAATGTCTATGCAAGTTGGGTTTGCCATTGTATGGCACAATAAAGGCATCTTTAATGAAAAAAGTTTCTTTAAAAAGTTAAAGATCAGGCTCCAAGATTGCCATAGGCAAGAATGGCATTGCAAGATCAATATCGGTGAGCGATTTGCACTATACAGATCCTTTAAACATTATTTCCAGTGTGAAAAATACTTAAGTAACATCAATATTACAAAATTTAGAGTAGCATTTATGGGCTTTAGATTAGGAAGAAACAAATTACGAAGTAATATACGTTCAATAACGAAGAGAAACGCTGTCCATTCTGCATAGGTTTTATTGAAGACAAAACTCATTTCTTGCTGAAATGCTCACTATATAATGAGCTTAGAGAGAGGTACCTAAAGAGTTGTATAGAATACATGAATATTAAGGACCTTGTGATTGAATTCCTAATAAATGGTCAAGGATACATAAAAACGAAATAGGTTGCCATGTTCACCTACTATGCCATGAAGTACCGTCGGCAACATATTGGCGATGAATATGGGTACAATTTTGCATCCCACTAAGTATATAATTTTATGTATCTGTAAATATCATATGTATATGGATAGCAGCCACAATCTACCATACTCTTTGATTGTTTTCGAAATGTATTTTGTCTAATATGTAACACATTGTCAATGCTCCTCAAAATATTGTAACATTGTGACGGGCTGCCGGCCTAACAATAAAGAAGTCAAAGTCAGTCAGTCTCTCTCTCTCCCTCTCTCTCCCTCCCTCCCTCCCTCCCTCTCTCTCTCTCTCTCTAACTAAAGAGGTGGAGTATGCGGTTGGATCAAGGTACTAGTTAATAGAGGTTAATAGCTGGTCACCACCTTTCCCTCTAGTATATGTCTTTCTGACTGTCTATCTGTCTCTCTCTATCTTTCCTTGATATGTCATCCAGTCACAATCAGTGGCTTTTGACCTGTAATGACAGAGTGAATCACTGCATTGACTGATTGAGGCATAATTTGCATCTGCTGGAAGGATGCACCCTATGCAGGTACTGACCACTCTAGTTTCTGTTAATATTAAACTTGACCTACATGTATCTGGGCCTAATGAAACGAACATCAAAAGTCAAACTAAGAAGCTGATTGTATTGAAGTACATGCATTTCTCTCTCCTTGCAGGCCTATTATGTCATCAGGCAGGTGCCAAGAACAGGAGGCAGGTGGAACTGACCTGGGGCAAACGCAGAGAAGCCAGACTGAAACTGCAGGATCAGCAGAGAAAAGGCTGCCCACCCCAGGACAAAGAGAGGTGACTGCTCAACAGGAAACTGCAGGCAGACACAGCCTACCAAATTTTGTCATTCAGATGGACACTTCCACTGGAAGAGCAGTGAGCATTTCTGTATCTGGACAAGAAAAAAACACAATAGTCAATGTCTACTGTCTTGGCAGCACCAACACTGAGATAGGAAATTCTAGGCTGGAGACAGGTGCAGCAGCATCCAGAGGTGATCAAAAGAGGAAACGGCAACCAGAGCGTTCCAGAAGTGAGGAGGGGTGGCTCTCTTCAGATGAAGCTTTTGCAAATCCCTATATCACCCACTTCTTCAACTGGTACACCTCCCATGGAGGAGCGTCTTGCCCTGATGGGGCACCATTGCAGTCAAGCCATGTGGGGACTGTAGCTTTCAGTGAAAGCACCAATGAGACCCTAAATGAGAAAGAAGAAGACACCCTTTCTGACCCTGGTATGGCCTTCTTCTCAGGGGCGATTCAGCCTGAGACCCAGGCTGCGGTGTGCCCACAGCAGGAGCTGCATAGATGTTTCCATTTTGATGACCAAGTGGTGCCTGACTTGACATTCCCTGAACCCGCCTTCCACAACTGCAGCAGCTGCAGGACCCACTGGGGATTGCCAGTGCCCATCTGTGATGACCAGGACCACACAGTGCCCGAGGCAGCTCAGGCTCTGCCCTGACTGCCCAAACCACGTCGTTGATAACTGATCCACAACCATTTGAAAAATTGTGAGTTCTGGGAAATGTTAGTCCCTTATTGCTTTGTCACTTGCATTGGTTTTTTTATGCCTGATTTCCCCCCACCCCCATAATTATTTGTACCTACTTCAAGGAGAAGGCAGGGTAAGCTATATTTATTTATAATTTTTCACCAATCAGTTCCTAAGTCAGGTTGGTCCCTGGTAGTGGTACTCAAGGGGCTCATCACCCTAAGTAATCAAGTTTTGAAATTCTGGGAAAGTACCATGATAATAAAATATTGTAAAAGGCCCCTTGGAAAAACATGGTATGACCATGTTGCTATTATATGACTTTCAGCAGATTTCACAGCAATAATTATGTGAATACTGAGAGTGTAATATCTTGCATTAGTTTTAAATTATGAATATGCAGATTAGCATGGTGCCATAACCCTGTGCAGTTTTAATCAGTAATAGCATAAAGCTTTATTTTACAATAGACTATTTGATTGGATTAATTTGCAATCATGCCATAGATTTTATTGCAATGATTTACTGCAATGATTTACTGCATTTCTAAGAAGCATGTTATGTGATATTCACACATTATTTACATTGTTTGATTTTAATCATTATTGAATTCAATTTGCATTGTTTGCTGTGATTTAACATTCCTGTTGTGACTTTTATTGAAGTTGTTGCTGTGTTATTACTACAGTTCATGGTGTTACATCGTTCTTCTTGAATTCATCATGGGTAGACTGGGATTGAAACATTGTTGAGTACACCAAAAATTATTGTTGACAGTTTCTTGACATTTTAAGGATGTTGTTGTTAAAATTTAAATGTTAATGATTACTGCCATTATTATTGACAGTTTACCAAAGTATTGAATGTTTGTTTGTTCAGAATGAAATAAATGCACAAAAGTACATTTGGTATTGTTTATTTGCACATTACATCTGAAATCTACACCTACTGGTTACAATGATTGTACTATATTATATATATATAGTACAATCATGCAAAAGTGGCCTTTAATTTTACCTGCTCTAGTCAGGTAGTTAAATGTTCATCCAGCAGCCACTTTGTGGCTTGCAAATGTCAAGTTGTTTGCACGCAAAGTGAACCCCTGAGGTGTCTCCTTGGGGGACATGCTTCCCCTGCATTGCCTCTCCCCATCCAGAGTAAATCCTGATACCAAGTACTGCATTGAGGCAAATAGGGATTGAAAGTCCCCAGACTGAATTACCTTCTAGGACACTGATGACCATATAGCAATGTCCTAGTCATGCAGAACGGTTACTTTCTGTGAGCCATTTATTTAGATCCTCTCTGGGTAATGAATGAAAGTTGTGCTTGCATATGCAAGTGTTGCTGTTCATCATGCAAATGCATAGGATGTGTGCTGTAAGGCAGGCATAGGCCTGTCACGTTAAAAATCCCGTTCTAAAAATACATCCCGGCAAGATACTTAAATAGATCTGGAAAACCCAAAGCAAGGGACACAACTGTGTGTGACTGCTGCTGTCCAGCTCCTCAGGCAACTCCCGCTATCCGCTACCCCCCCCCCCCCATCCTGCCCCCATTCCCATCCCGTCCTCCCCACCCCCGTGCCGCCCCCCTCCCCCCCCCCCCCCCCCCCCCCCTCCGTCTCTATTCCTCCAAGCTCTTCTCTCGCAGAACGGCAGTCGACGTGTGCGAGTGTATTTGTGTGTTTGGTGAGTGTGCCTAATTTGCACACCCTTTCCCCGCTCTCTGAGCAGTTCATGGGGCGCAGCTTTTGTTACTTTCTTGGGGTACCTGCTAAACTGGCTAGTAGATGAGGTTCTATACTTAGTATTGTTGTGAACATGAGGGATTTGCATAAAAACGGCCGTTACCAGTATCCGTTCTGTGAGTCTGGACAGCAGAACTCAGAACTCCAGGCCAACGCTGGTGTTGACCTATTTTCAAAGTTAAGCCGGCCGTTACCACGGGGAGTCTGTAGGTCGGTGCTGGCCATCTCCGGTTACACTCACACATGGCCAGATATCAACAAAATCGTCCCCACTATTAATAGATATCGGGAAAAGCGTCCATTGACCTGGGAAACCCTCTGAAATCCAAATGTAGAAAGGCGCGAACCAACTGTCCAATGAGCATGGCGAAATAAGTTTGTGGCGCGAAAGTGACATCAGATCTATTAATATCGACCAATGACAGTATCTTGCCGGGATGTATTTTTAGAACGGGATTTTTAACGTGACACCCCTGTCATGAAAATCCGCCGGTCCCTAAAAATAGATCCGGCGGTCGCTGGCAGACGAGGATAGGGAAGGGCTTGTAGGAAGAGAGGTGGGGGGGGGGGGGGGGGGGGGGGGTTGGGGGGGGGGGGGGACGGATAGCGGGGAGCGGTGACAGTTTGTGGGTGAGAAGCGCGGTTGGGTTTTCCTGATGTATTTATGTATATGTGCCGGTCCAATCAGCATGGCGAAATAAGCTTCTTCCGCGAAAGTGGACCAATGAAACATTGTGCCGGATCTATTTTTAGGGATCGGCGGATTTTCATGACAAGGCCTACTTAATTTTATTTGAATGCATGTCATGGTGGGCCATGAACAGGTATGTATGTCTATATGTATGTGCATTATTATTTTGTGAACATCCTTCTGAGTGTGTGTGTGTGTGTTATGTCATGATCACATGTCTGCATATGTGTGTAGTGTCATGAATACATATCTGCACAGTGCTGTCGAGGGCTTGAACAGAGACACTGCAGCTGTATGATTTGTTGCTGTTGCCTGTCCATGGAGGGTATCAAGTCCATAGGTACTGAGATGGCACAGATTCCATAACTACTTGTACTCCCATTATGGCATTAGCATTGGTTGTAGTCGAGTAAATTGGACCGCTGCTTTCAGAGATAAGTATGTGGAATGGAAAATATCTCACCACTAACTTTGTGGCCTTGGACGACCACTTAGTGGCCTTGGATGGCATTTACTACTGATCTTTAGCGAGCAATGAATATTGAATGCTGTCGTGAACGAGCATAGGCCTACTTACCACCTGAGCGCCATTTGTGTAGATTGATTCCCACCATGCCACGTAAGTACCTTTGGACTGGAACTGAAGCCGTATAAGTATTATACTATAACGTTTGCAACATGAACCGGACAACAGACAGAGATCTCGCCCCATACCTGAAGGCTGAGGCAGGGAGGATGAGTACATGTAATCGTGCTGCTCACATTGGCGCCAAACGAGCCCAGCGATGAGCACGTGTTCAGAAAGTAGACGGCATCCTGACGAGCCATCATCAAGCCAGGAGGACCGCCAGTCAAACAAGAGCGCATCAAGGTTACATGTACTGCTTTGATATTTCTTTATTATTTGGATGCGCAAGAACGTGCAAATGGCGGATAAGCCGGTGGGCACCGAGCCTGAGAAAACCAAAGACAACCACAGGGTCGGGGAACCAACGCCTCCAAAACCTCAGTACCGGTACTCCCGTCGCAGTACCCGTAAGTATACACACGATTTCATGCTCTCAATGCCGCTTGCAACAGACCTCGTGCCATGTCCTAAACCACGATGCCACACAGGCTCCCTGTCGCTCCTCTAGCTGACTACAGGCACGGCATGTGCGTGGTGAGACGCACGTAAGCTGTAAGGACGCAGGCGAGTCCCAAACCTGTGAAAAAGAAAACTTTCAAAATATATTAAGCGTGATAGGTAAGATCGCAATCGATAAACAGCTGGGTTCTCCTACGTCCTTAAACATAGCCTATCTTATTCAGGGGCTACTATGTGGAACACACTATCCAATTCTCTAAAAATTGCGAAATCTTTAGAGAAAATTAAATTGAAAGTACATACTTTTCTTATGCAGGCATCCTAGATACTTTCATCTTATTTTAAATTCACGTTGTGGCTATTTTCAACGTGGTATTTCGTTACCATGAATTGATTGTAACCTGTGTTATTGTGTGAATTTTGTGGAGGATAGAGGGTGGGTGGGTGGGTAGGGGTGGGGGATGGGATTGGATTTGTTTGTTTTCTTGTTTTAACAAGGGCTGGATGTAAGATAGGCAGTTATGCCTAATTCGTGTATTTCCCTTGAAAAATACAGTTTAATCAATCAATCAATCAATCCTTCAGACTGCAAAGAAAGGTAGCACAGATCGACACGCTCTGAACGTTTGCAGGATGAACTGAGATCTGCATACATGTGCGGCTGGTGTTTCACTGCACTCAGCGTTTTAGTTGGCTGGCAATGTCCTGCTGGCAGACTCCTTCCAAAGACAACGAGTGTCTTTGTCCCTCTCAGTCTGCTAATGTGGTGATAGGACGGAATAGCATAGGCGCATTTTCGACTGACGCCCTGATGGTGGCCGAGTTGGTTACCACACACGAATCAGGTCACAGTTGGCGACAAGTGCAGTCGAATGAGCAGTGACATAAACTGGAGTCTCATTCTTACACACCCACGCTCTCTCTGTCTCCCTATGTCTCTGTCTCTTTGTCTGTCTATCTCTCTCTCTCACTCACACACACACACACACACACACAGAGAGAGAGAGAGAGAGAGAGAGAGAGAGAGAGAGAGAGAGAGAGAGAGAGAAACTTTAGACTTTATTTGCGTAGGCCAGCGGCCCGTCACAAGACTATATACAGACATACGTAATATTATGCCAACTTAATCACATACCAATTCTCTCATTTCGTATTTTAAAAGCATAATATTTGTACATCGCCACATTCCGAGTCATCATTACATTCCTGCCATCGATTAGGCAGCCAATGTTCCTATACTTCGCCGTATGTAAATACGTCTTGAGATACTGCCGTTCATTCTCCAAGCTGTCATGACAAAATGGACAATGTAAACTTCTGTCTCTTTCATATCTTCTGTTTGTATTTAACTCGTTTATTCCTAACCTAAATCGTATAAAAATATCCCTGAACCTTTTTATTTTCAATTCATTGATGTTTTGTTCCGTTTCCATAGACTTGTTAAAAGACCTACAAGTCAAGTAACGATGACTGTCGCTTAATTTTCCATGCCACTCCTGTTGGAAACAATCTTTTAGTCTCTGTTTCCAACAGTTCAGAAAACTTTTTTCATTACTTATCCCACAGTTGTTCCACACATATCCAAATCTCTACTTATATAGGCATTGTTTCACACCTTCAGTCCAAATTACTCTACCAATTAGATTGGAGTTAATTAGCATGTGATAAGCCTGTTTTGGCAATCTGTCAGTTGGCAATTTGCAAAGTTTCAACCAATAAATTATGTGACTGCTCTGATAGTGATAGTGGTATTGATGTACAAGTGATATCTCCCCATCTCACCATAGATCAAACAATTTGGTGATCTGGTATGAATTAAGGTTCATGAAGCGCTCACAAGCAAACATGTGCTTTCTCAATTGCTTCGTGTCGACCAATGCCCCAGAGTTCTGAACCATAGATCAAGACGGGAAGTATCTGAGCGTCGAACAAGCGAAAAAATACAATGGTATTCAAGTTTCGGACACGATGCATTAACTGCATAAGAGACACAGCTCTTTGTTTGGCTTTTACATTTTGGTTTTCTATGGTCACAGTATCGGACAGTTTGGTGGAAAAAATGTACCTCAGATACTTATATCTGTTTACAACTTCGAGCTGTGTTCCACCAAGAATCCATTTTTCCCTTTGTGCCAAGAAGCTCCTTTTCTGAAGACCATGATCTTTGTTTTATCCCTATTTATCATGGTCAAATCCAGCTGTCGGGAAATGCTGTCCAAACTATCCAGTTGGTTCTGAAGTCCCACGGGTGTGGTGGTAAATTTCAGGCATGTCAGGTTGCAACTGGACACCGTGTCTACCGAGAGAGAGAGAGAGAGAGAGAGAGAGAGAGAGAGAGAGAGAGAGAGAGAGAGAGAGAGAGAGAGAGAGAGAGAGAGAGAGAGAGAGAGACAGAGAGAGAGAGCAAGCAGTTTTAAAAGCAACTAGAGTGACCAGGACCCAAGGTTCTAATGTCCAGCCATTCCCACCCACAGCACACGCACTGTCGTGTCGTTTGCAGAGTCATATGAGTCCATCATAAAAAAAAGTATGTCGCTGCTCAACATTTTATCGGAATATTCAAGACCGTATACCTCTTACACTTCATTTTTTCCTATTGACGTATCATTTATGTTCTTGATATTTGAGATCTTGGAGTTTTATAATGTTATTGTAACATTTTGGAGGGAGGGAGGGGTAGAAGACAGAGCAACTTAAGCGTCCCAAAAAGGATTAAGATACCCTTCATCCTCACAATGAATACCTGCAGCCAAGACGTATGCAGTGAACACCCGCACACAAGGGAGAAAACAACCAATCTAAACTCAGCCTCCTCTCCTGCCCACCTCCTCAGTTTGACCTCCCTGTCGGCCACGCAATCAACAAATCCGTGTCCTGCTAATCATGAATGGAAAACACAGAGCAGGCACACCGGGGACCAGTAAAGGCAATGGTGGCATGCTGTGTCGAGATTGGCCCCGTTCTGGTGGGCCGGAGATTGCATTGCCTTGTGTTTCTGGTGTGTACCATGATGCGGTCTTGAGCCACCATCGGGCTGGAATGCTCCCTGGAAGGAATGAAGATGGTGCTGATATCTGACTGCGAGCGTCCTGCCTGTCTGTCTATCACTGTTTGTCGTCAGGCACAAGTGAAGAACTGACAGAAAGGCCGAGAGATCAGGGGGTAAAGTGAAAAGCTGTGCACATGAGCCCCCTCCGTGGGTGACCGTAGCTACACAGAACCAACACCTTTACCCGTCAGCGCAAAGCATAAGCACTGAGCACTTTGCACCACGTCAGCATAAGGTAGAATAAAAGAGGGTTGCTGGGTATCTCGCATGTGCTAGTGGGTAAAAAGAAAGACTCAAAGAGCACGATCGATGACTGCATTCTGCCTCAGGTCTACTGAATAAATTATACTTGGCACACTTCGAGGATGGCGGTTGACGGTTTCTGACCCCCCCCAAAAGGCTGATTTGGAAGTATGCGAGAGTTATCATTCACTAGCTCGGATAATTGTGTAGGAACGTTCAAGCGAGGAAAAGACACAAACAAACAAACAAACAAACAGCCTTTACTGTGGTACAGCTGACGTTGCAAAGGAAGACACACGGACAACGTTTCGAGTCATAGATCCTTCATCGCATAGAACCATGTCCCGGTGAATCGAGGTTCCTCTTCGAATCCCTGTTTTTGTTGTCCCAGTAGAGGTCCCTTTTCGAATCCCTGTTTTGTTGTTCCAGCGGAGGTCTCTTTTCGAATCCCTGTTTTGTTGTCCCAGTAAAGGTCCCTTTTCGAATCCCTGTTTTATTGTCCCTGTGAAGGTCCCATTTCGAATCCCTGTTTTTGTTGTCCCAGTAGAGGTCCCATTTCGAATCAATGTTTTTGTTGTCCCAGTAGAAGTCCCATTTCGAATCCCTGTTTTGTAGTCCCAGTGAAGGTCCCTTTTCGAATCCCTGTTTTGTTGTCCCAGTGAAGGTCCCATTTCGAATCCCTGTTTTTGTTGTCCCAGTAGAGGTCACATTTCGAATCCCTGTTTTGTTGTTCCAGTGGAGGTCCCTTTTCGAATCTCTGTTTTGTTGTCCCAGTGAAGGTCTTTTATCGAATCCCTGTTTTGTTGTCCCAGTGAAGGTCCCATTTCAAATCCCTGTTTTGTTGTCCCAGTGAAGGTCCCATTTCGAATCTCTGTTTTGTTGTCCCAGTGACGGTCCCATTTCGAATCCCTGTTTTGTTGTCCCAGTGAAGGTCCCATTTCGAATTCCTGTTTTGTTGTCCCAGTGGAGGTCCCATTTCAAATCCGTTTTTATTGTCCCTGTAGAGGTCCCTTTTCGAATCCCTGTTTTGTTGTCCCAGTGGGGGTCCCATTTCGAATCCCTGTTTTGCTGTCCCAGTGGGGTCCCTTGTCGAATTCCTGTTTTATTGTCCCAGTGAAGGTCCCTTTTTGAATCCCTGTTTTGTTGTCCCAGTAGAGGTCTCTTTTCGAATCCCTGTTTGTTGTCCCAGTGGGGGTCTCTTGTCGAATTCCTGTTTTGTTGTCCCAGTGAAGGTCCCTTTTCGATTACTTTTTTGTTGTCCCAGTGAGGGTCTTTTATCGAATTGTTGTCCCAGTGTAGGTCTCTTTTCAAATCCTTATTTTGTTGTCCAGGTGGAGGTTCCTTTTCGAATCCTTCTGTTTTTGCTCCTCCTTGCATCGATCTTGGTGCTGCCTGGGATTGCTGGCCCAGTGCCAATGAACTTCAGTGCGAAAGCTGTGTGCTTCAAGCGCCAGTATTCAAGTTCATGTTCCACAGCATTTGCTCATGAGAATGCTGCTGTTTGTGATATTCCAAGGTTCAGTGAGAAATAATGTAATACCAGACAGCTTTCTGAGAGCAAAAACCTCAACCAAAGAAGCCACAACTCAGTGCAGCATAGATCAGGCAATGAGTTCTGCTAGCTGGGCAAAGCGCTACGTGAGTTTTAGCGCTGCTAGTGGTTCTTGGAGGTTCGTCAGCGATGCGGCGTGTATAATTTAAGACGTTGTTCCGCTCAACTCGTGAACGTTACTTTCTAATGCATTACAGCAGGTGACTAGACGACTGGCCTTTCATGGCCTGAATAATTCAGGAAGCATGTTCTGCTAGCCAGGCCTGACGCTATAAAGTGTAGTTAACGCCCTGCCTGCTAGCAGTCTGTGTGTGTGGAACGCATACGCCGCCTATTAGCAGCTCCGGTGTTGGGCTGGCCTGAAGTCCAGGCGATAAGATTTCTCTGTATGGTTGTAATTTCAAACAAAGATGACATAGCCTCCAAAATTTTATGGGTTGTTCCTTCGGGGAACCCCTGATCTTGCACGAAACTTAGATATAATCCGTTTTGAACTTTTTGAGTTATTTTGTCAAATAACTAATTAACGAACACACGAAAGAACGAACGCACTAACTATGGGAAAACCATAACCTCCTTGGCATAGGTAAACATCCTAGACGTAGGTGCTTCACACCTTTTCCTAGGCTTCTTGGGTCAGAGTCTAGACCCTACTCTGATTAGCCTGTTCCTACCACAGTGGTCTATCTCCATGCAGTTGCTGTGCGTGGTTGAAGGCGGTGGAAAGGCGAGGTTGCAGTCATGGCTGGACCAGAACTGCAGGCGTCATTCGCTTCGTTCTGTGTGCCATCTTGAGCATTACTCAATTTACTGTCACACTTGTCTTTCCCTCATCAAAACTGGCTATTCAGTTGAAGTTGCAAATGACTGACTGACTGACTGACTGACTGACTGACTAACTGGCTGATGGACGGACGGACTGGCTGACTAACTGGCCGACTGACTGACTACGGATGGACAAAAAAAAATAATAAATAAATGGATAGACGACGACGACGACGACGACGACGATGATGATGATGATAATGATGATGATGATGATGATGATGATGACTACGTTAAAAAATTAATTAACGCTAATTTTGATTTTCAGGAAGAATGATTCTCAGGTCAAAGCCAAGTAAGTGTTATGTCGTCAGCGTCTTCCCCCATTCATTTATTCGTTCATTCTTTCAAACGTTATTGAGGAAGGATGAATACACGATAATATTTTCCAGTATCTTGTAGCGCTACAAGAAAAATGGATCCTCTCTCTCTCTCTCTCTCTCTGTGTCGTCTGTCTGTCTCTCTCTCTTTCTCTCTCTCTCTATCTCTCTCTGTCTATCAGCGGCTAGCGCTCGCGCCGGTAAGACGTGTTCCCGTCAGCTTTGGTCTGCTCGAGCGTTTCTCAGTTTCAGAATGACACCATGCCAGTCGCTGGACTGAAAGGGATTGGCGTCCTTTACAGTCCTAGTGTTTAGTTGTCGATAGCCTCGCACAACCCGATACTGCCGTCTTTCTTTCTTACCAGTACAATGGGAGCAGCATAGGAACTGTAGCTCTCTTGAATGATTCCTTTCTGCTGAAGATCCTGACTATGGCGTCGCACCTCTTCATACTGTGTGGGAGGCATGGAACGGTGCGGTTGGGCTGCCGGAGTGTCATCTTCCACTTGAATTTTGTGCTGGACAATGTTCGTGTACCCTACTTCATCTCCCTCCTCCATGAACACGCTTGTGTGTTTTCTGACCAAATCCGTTAGCCTCTTCCTCTGGCCAGCGGTGCCATCGAAGTCTGGGCAAATGAGCGCTGTTTCCGGCTCATGATGTTCCACAGTCGCTATTCGTTGTACAAAGACGGTTTTATCATCTGGACGCGGCACACATTATTTTTCATCCTTTTCCTCAGGCTGTGCATTCGCCAACAGTGCGACTCTGGTCCTTGGTCGCAAGATCACATCGGCGCTTGATAGGTTTACCATCCGGACAAACCGACGTACTCGCTCACTACTTACCAGAGAGGGTACTAACACAAGTCCTCCTGGCAGTACTTTTTGCAGCATTTCCGCCAACAGGGGTCGCGATGACGACGGAGGCCCTGTGACTCGAACGCATACAGCAGACCCAGCCGGCACACACACCGACTCCCTTCCTGCAACCTTTGCGCAAGCAGTCACTGCATGGTTTCTGAACGGTCTCTATTTTCCATGATCGCGCTACCAGTTTCTCCAGAACCCGGCCTATATCCTTGTCCCCTGCAGAAGTTACCCACCGTTTTAGGATGTTCATTCCAAACGAGGCTTGTCGGGGGGTCTCTACCAGACACCGAATCTTTCAGTACAAGAAGGATGGCATTCTGCACTCGTTGTCCCTGTATTACGACGTCAGTCTCGAACATGCCGCGGTATGGTATCTCGATTCCACGCACGCCGCGCAGCGTAAGAAATTTCACCTCCTTCAAGGCAGACGGATAAAAATGTTCCCTGAACCAACTCTCCGGGACGGTTGAAACTTCGCTCCCGGTATCCAGAAGCGCTGTCACTGGAACAGTCCCCACAACTGCCTTCACCTCGGGGCAAGTCGAGATCATTCGAAGTCCTTCGTCTTCTTCGGCCTCAGTGTCATTTCCCGCCGTCTGGCCGTCTACTGCAGGGATAGACCGGTTTCAGTCTCCTCGGTGGACTAATTAGGGTGTCGTTGTCCTGGCGTGACTGACGAGAACGCCGCTTTGGACAATCCCGTCTAATGTGTCCGCCCTCATGACAGGTGTAGCCCTCGACTTGGCTCAATGGTGTGTGGCGCCTGCTTGTTGAGCTGCGCTGCTCCGCCTTCAGCATCGCCATTTCCTTCTTGAGCAGCTCGATTTCTTCTTGCATCGCCTGGCACTCTCTGCATTCCTGGAGGACTGAGCAGGAGGACGCCTGCAAAGATTGTACGACCACAGGGGCTGTTCCCTTTCCATGCTAGCCCCTGCCTGGTGCATGGCGATGAAGTCGACTTCATAGTTATTGAATTGTTGCTGGAGGAAAGCTGCCAACTTTTGTCTCAGCTGCCCTGGACACAATCCTTCTACGAACGCTTCGCTGAAAGATTTCTCTGAGATTTCCTCTGCATCGTCCGTCCTGGCGTTCAGCCGGGCCCGCAAATCGTCGTGCAAGGGCGTAATCGAGCACAATTTCATTAGGCCCCTGCCTCCTGCGAAAGAGTTGAGCACACAAGACTGCCACTGACCGTCCATCTCCGAATTCGGTGATGACGACCCTGCACACTTTGTCTAGTGTGTTCTTCTGCTGAGCAGAAAGTCGCATCGCAAGCTGGCGGGTGCGTCCCTCCAAGTGTGAAATGACAAAATCTGTCGCCTGGATAGATTACAGTTCCATGGCCCTCAAAGCCACCAGAATTTCTTCCACCCAGTCCTCGACATCCATATTGTCAACATGATCTCCCCGGAAAGAAGGAAGACGACGCTCTCTGGGGATGGACACATGGCGTGACCCTCGGATTCTCCCCGTGTCACAGGAGAAGCTCGACGTTCGCCATCCTCCTGGTTCGGGAAAGTGACTTCCTCTTCGCTACTTGCCATGTCGGTGGATGAATCGACTTCTGATGATGACGAGCCAATGTAGTCCTTAATCCGTGTGTTTGTCCGTCCAGCTACTTTCCTCTCATCCCACCGCTGCCACCATTGTAGTAGAGTCCAGTCTTCAGGGCTCACATCTTTTTAATACATGGATCTTCCTCACTCTCCAGCTGCACACAGCCAACTCTCTCAATCTCTACAGGCGTTTAGCAGTTATTTTCTCTTTCCTTTGGTCGCGGCGCCCCTATTCTGCAAAATATCTAAGACTCTGCCACGAGCTTCCCCTTTTCACCCAATTTTGCCTATTTCACTTACCCTTGGCCCATTTTCTCAAAGCATGTCCTTTACCCGTAGACCAAAATAAGACACATACCTGTTTAACTTTGTCGTTAGTTTAGTAAATAACATCTTGGAAGAGCTATTTACAGGCTTGTAGCTATGACTCATGATTTTAGCTGCCCTACTGTTTCTAGGTAGACAGGGCCTGAGAACTTTCTAAATCGACGCTCCTTAACATTCAGCGTTTACCTCCTTGCGGATCACGCCGAAGACCTCTTTTGGGGGGCTTCGAACAAATCTAAGAACATGCGCGCTTCTTATTTAATTGTAGTTATCGTATTCTCGTCCATTTTCGACTTGTGATTATTCTTCTTAACAAAACCATCTTCAAGAACTTCCATCGCGTAAGTAGGCTTGTTTTACACAAAGAGGTCGCACGTTGCTCATGTCGTGCGAACACTACTTCTGCTTCGCCAGACTCATTCAGTGGCACCTCTCCCTGTCCCATGTCTTACGCGACCTCGCCATCGCGTCGAACATCCCTGGCCATGCCATGACATCATGGTGGAAGTCGGTGGGCGCGCCGCCATCTCGGGCTGCCAGTATTGATCAAGAGCGTGGCTCTTCCTCAAGAAGAGGTTCGCTGCTTGGACATGGTAAGGGGAGTAGTGGCGGGCCTCATTTGGTATGGACCAGGAACGCTAAGACCGGCTAAGGTTGCCCCCCAGGTCCCCATCCTGTCGCGTGACAAAAGAACTATAGGGGGACAGACAATACTGGGGCATCCAGCCCCCCGACTGCCCCGTCAGCCACAATTATGCATCACGTCAGCCGAAGCGCTCGCGCCCCTTCCGTGACGTCACTTCCTCTAGTTCTATTGTATTAGTGTATGATAGGAATTACAGCAGGAAAAAAAGCTGCCACACAGGTTATAATGTAATCCAAGGGCACAAATGGTTAAAGCGAGGCAACAAGAGAATATAAAGAATTATTTAGTTAGGAATAGATTTGCTACATCAAGTATGTTAACCGGTTTGTGAACTTCTTAATGTACCGAATGGTTTGCGGTGTTGGGAGCGTCTTTGTAACTGATGGAGAGGTTTTGAATGATGTATTAGAATCATAGGACAAGCTGTCCATCATATACTATCGTAATTATAGTTAAATACGCATACGCAAAAAAGGTAATAAAACCTTTGTCAGCGCACTTATGCCCCTAAGAGCTAAGGAACTCGCCCACGAGGCCCGTTTCGGCCGATCGCTTTTGCTTTTTGGCATCGGCCCAGAGGACGGTTGAGGGAAGGTGGTAGTAGGGTATTTTTCGTGACCAAATTTGACGTTTGAAGTGACTTTTTTAGGTCCTCGCAAGTTTCAGTCGGCCTTCGTCCTAATGATCGCCTTGTTTGTGGACCAACTCGGAATCATATATATATGATGTCATGTGAGTCAGTAGACGAGGTGATAGAGCGCGGGACTCGTGCACGCTCGGAAAGTCCTAAAGTCGTTGGGTTCGAAGCCCCGTGAAAGTTTTATTTTTATTATTTTAATCCTCTTTTCAACATGTAACAGATACTCGTCTGCTATTACACGTGTATGGTATTGTCCAAGTCAGTCTGGAGTTTGTATGTAAACATGCTATGAAATCTGTTTACAGTAATATTCACACAATCAGCAGTGCGAAGCACGGGTACCCGCTAGTAAGAATAAAACGTCATTAGGCTGAAATATTGAACATGGTTATCATGGGCTACAAAACTTCATCGGGATAGACTGCTCCAGAACAGACAATAGTATCTTTTATTTGTTCTATCCAGATGCTGTTGTAGTTCTTGAGGGTTCACTATAGTGAAAAGGCAACCCAATGACTCTGCGACTTGACCTTAGTTTTGACCTCATTAAGGGTCCAGGTGGCGTGCAAGGTGGGGTCGGCGTGAAACTGGGACGCGTTTGTTGGCCCAAAATCTCGAGATTCTCCCTGAATGGCTAGTCGAGGGCGAGTGAGACGCTCCTACAGCTAGAAAAACGGCCAATCATCTCGCAAGGCGGAAGAACATGGCTGCGTCCTGGCGCCAGAGTCGGTGAAGAAGTTGCCGATAGACGAAATAACTGACGATTCAGATATCACATCAGTTTTTCACTTCATAGAACACACCATGGTGTCATATCGAATGGCACGGGAACTTTTTCAACGAAAAAAAAGCAACCCGGGTTCAACTGTAGACAATTTTGTCAAAATGTTAGGCCTCGATTCATTTCGATCAATTCAAGGGACATAATTCATAGAGCGTACGTATACGGTGTTGCGTGTTTGCAAGCGATAAAAAATTTTCGGCAGTGTATGTCCAGAAATAACCTATACACCTACTCCTCAAGATATACAAATGAACACTCGAACAGCAAATACTTCCGTGTACGTACACTTTTCCATTCTCGGACCCTGAGAAGCACATTACAGGCACTGTTATCTCCGAACACCAGCCCAACTCGCACTGTCTCCGCCATTTTGGCTCATCCGGGTCACTGCAGCGGGAAGCATCGAGGGAGCTCCGGACCTCCCTCGGCCTCCCGCCTTCACGGCGAGTGTGTCCTTATGAGCGAGGAACGTAGGAAACGCCTAGCCCTCGCGATTCTCTCGAGATTTTGGGCCAAACAAACGCGCCCCTGGTGATCTCAGGGGCGGATCAGTTCAATTTTTTTGGGGGGGGGGGGGGTTTCCAAACTTTTTTTACGAGCGGGGGGGGGGGGGGGGAGGGGGTAAAAGTGCTCAACCGAAACGTGAAAGATCCAGAAAGCGGGGTGGGTGGGGGGGGGGGGGGTGGGGGTGTTGTAACTGCAAAATGGTCCATTCTGGCGCATTATAATCATGATCATTAGGCTACCACTTTCAGGCAGCAGATTTTGTGTCACTGGAGAAGAAGCACCAAACAAAAAAACAAAATCTATAATATCATCTCTAGTCTATATCTATATCATTATATAGTATATATATATATACTATCTAAAATATAGACTATATATCTATATATATAAATTATATATATATATATATAGTTATTTCCTGTTGCCGGGGGTGGGGGGGGGGGGGGGTGAGGGGGGGGCAGAGTTGGCAAGACAAAACCCTGGAAAACCAAAATTAATGGAAGGACACGGGCTGCGCCGTCGATTAACCGGCTGGAAATCCGCTGGCGGCGGGTCTGCCTACGGCGCCACGTGACGGCTGTTTCGCTCGTCCCACGTGGACCAGTGCGAGATCAATACAGCTTCCGTGGCCAATCGAGCGGCTTTCGGCTGATGAGCGTGTAGCGATGATTGACTAACTAATGTTAAAAAAAGCCGTCAGCGGGGTTTCTCGTGTGCGTATCGGACCTATCGGTGCCAAAAGAATTATCATTATGATTAATGTCAGCTACGGTGATTGGTTGCACTTACTCCGCACAATGAAGTATAATAATTGTTGCTTTGGGTTGTAAAGTCTAAAGCTCTAGTAGATGTTCACAGTATTACCACTCTGAGGATTCGAAGGTTAGCGCGCATACGAATGTTTATAATTATATTTATGGGAACTCGAAGGTTTGAGAAAATGAACATGAGACGGAAAGATGGCTTGCCAGTATCGAGGTGATCACACACAAGCGGGAGAGAGGAGTACACTTCATACGATGTGTGTGTGAATAGGCTATTCAGGCGTTGGACTGAGACTGCTTTGTCCCAGAATGGTGGGTATGCATTGTTATGGAAGGCATTAAGGCTATCATGTGAAGCCAACCTCCAGCTGCTGCAGACTAATATCCCACTAGTCCTCCGCACGCGTGAATGGGGCTTTATCGGTATTTGTGAGCGCTTTCAACACTGAAAAAGTTCGATAATTTCGTCTCGCGCGCTGGACCTCATGTGTGTAGCCTTAATTTGGTCACACCATCGCCTGCAACATCTCCGCTGGACAGCGTTGAAAGTACCTTAACGGTATTTTTTTTCTTTTATTGTGTGCCACGACGTGGATGGTTGAACAAATACATCCTTCAAACCGTACCCTAAACCAAGAAGACAGCCATTTCTTCCTCACATCGGCTACTGGCGGCGTGTCTAGATCACTACTTCTCAAAACGGCACAGCAAATTGTGTCCGCCATGTTGCATCAGCCCGAAAGCGCTCAATCGATTGGACACGAAAGCTGGTCCGATTCGCACAGTTCATCATTGTAATGACGGCAGGACGCGCCGGTCACGAATTGTGGGCGACTTGAGACCGTCCGCAGGGGGGCGGCATCTGGCGGTTCCCAACAATCTGGCGAGAGCACCCTGCCGTAGCGCTTCAAGACCGACCTACCGGTTATCGCCTACCGGGTAGTCGCGAGCAACCGGTGTCTACTGTGCCACTCCGTTGAACGCACTCGTTAGGACCCGGACGGAAGCTCCAAGATGGCTTTCCGACGCGATGGCCTAGCATCCATCAATCGCCCGCGCGATTGCCGCCTTCTACGACCAAACATGATGTGTAAACCAGCAGACTGCAGACGCTGCTCGTTCCTTGTGGAACTGATGGAAACTACGTTAAGCTGTGGCATGTGCATGAATGCTCGGCAATCGCGCTCGAGATAGACATCTTAATGTCAAAGCTGACAGTAGCTACACTTGGTTGGTAAGCAAGAAGTATTGCGTGTGCCCTCACTTCAAGGGAGATTACACAACACAACAAAGGGCTAATGTGAAGATATAAAGCATACGTTGCCTTCCCTGAAAATTGTCTTCGCTATCTGCCTTGGAAATAGTTTGCTAACATCTTGCCCAGTAATTATTTCAGAGCATTATTCTTTTAAAAAAGAAAAGTACAATATCAGCCTAACTTCTGTAGCGTCTCGCAATTAGGCTGGGTAATAATCACAGGTCGAAATGCGTGCCACAGCGCATATTTGTGATGACGACTTTCTTCCTTTCCCCGAAAGCAAGCCATTTGGGGGGGCCACCTTTTTTATTATGTACAGGGCGCAACGGTCTCTCCGGGGGATCCGCGCCAGGTAACGTTTAGCCGGGTATAGCCCGTACCAAGTTCGTTTCAAGAGGCTATCGGTACAAATACGGTCGACGTACCCGGTGCCAGGGTCACTGGCTTGAACAGGCCCCAGTATATCTCTTGTTGTGCACGAATGCATACACGGCCTTAGTTCCTGGTCGTCGGCCCTCTTCGGGTCTCTCCGTTCGCAGCCTTAAGAGAAAACCTGAGGAGCGGGACGACCCGGCGGTTCGCCGGTGTGATCCGC